>VSMD01044028.1:0-20607 GCA_008750895.1 Mirza zaza
CTGAAGCAGGGCTTTTTGATGCTTCTCTGTGGGCCTGGCCTGGTTCTCAGCAGCATCAGACCCCAAGCAGGGAGGTGTGAGAACAGGAATGAAGCCTTGGCGACACTCCTGGAAAACGAGTGACCCTCTGAGGTCCTGGCTACAGTCTCAGGCCCAGAAAGGCAGTCGAGCCAATTAATTCAGATGCAATTTTCTTTCTAAATGTGTGATTCGAGAAATTCCTATTTGAGGCCACCACTTGCCCTTGATTTTCTAGGGTGTTAAATAACTTCCCATATCTGTGAAAGGGATCAAAAAATGCTCTTGGTTTAACTGGAAGCTAGTGAGAGGTCTTCAGGAATCCTCCTCCCCAAAAGGGGCTCAGAGTTGTCTGGATGCATCTAGAAATGTGAGTTTTAAGCAATGTGAAAATGCATGAAAGTCGCCTTGAAGATTGCAATGGAATGAATGTTTATCTCCTCCCCAGATTCATACATTGAAATGCTGACCCACTAAGATGATAGGATTAGGAGGTGGGCATTTGGGGTGTGAAAAGGTCATGAGGGTGGAGCCCTCATGAATGGGATTAGTGCCCTCATAAAAGGGACCTTAGAGTGCTCTCTAGCTTTTTTTCTTCCATGTGAGGATACAATGAGAAGTCGGCAGTCTGCAGCCTGGAATAGGTCCTCACCCAAGCCTGACCACGCTGGGTCCCTGATCTCAGACTCCCAGCCTCCAGAGCTGTGAGCAATACATGCGTGTTGTTTATAAGCCACTCCCACCCAGTCTATGGTGTAGTCATTATAGAAGCCTGAAGTGACTAAGACAAGGATGCGTGTGTGTGTGGGGGTGTGTGTGTGTGTGTGTGCGCGCGCGCACTGATGAAAGAGATTTGTTTGAGGATTCACCACCCCAGGACCATGTTTGCAGAAACAGCGAGTCCCAGGATTGATAGGCAGGGCCCAGGTAGGAATCTAGACCAAGTCTTGAAATTTCTAAAAGAAATAGAAGGAGAAACCAGCAAGAAAAATTCCTAGTTATATATGATGAAATGGGGGTGTCCAGACAGACTTCAGTCTTGAAGAGCCCAAAAGGAACTCACGAGTCTAATGTCAGTAAACCCCAGCCAAGTGTCTCGGTACGTACAGGCCGTGTCTGTGAGGTGACTGACAGCAATCCTGTACATGCCTCGTATTTTGTTTCACTCTGGGAAGATGCGTTAGGCCGCAGGTAAGCAAGAAATAAGGCAAGCAGTGAGACTGACCAACAGGGTCAAAGCCATAGGCCAAAAGCAAAGCAAAGATGTAGATCCTGGTGTCCAGAGGTCTGTTCTTTCTGCTCAGCCAGAAGGAGTCCTGGACTTTTAAGGGTGGGAAACCTGCAGGGAAGGGGAATCTCCTCTTTCCCACTAGACCCAGTGGTGTGGGATGCAAGCCTGATGCTACTGGCAGCCCTTTTGTCAGCACAAAGCGAGAACTGACCTGAAAACGCAGCAAATGCAGACAAAGGCAAGGGCAAAGAGCACAGAGAGTGATCCAGTTGACACCTCGCTAGCCCCTGAGTCCACCTGGGCTCCAAAGAACCTTTTTGGCTTCATAGGCCACTTAATTTTGAATTTTGCTTAAACCACTTTGAGTTGTATTTTCTGTCACTTAAAATCAAAAGACTCCTAGTAAAAGCAAGGGATGGCTTTAATCAAAGGGATCCTTCTCTCGTACCTTTTACTTTTATGGAGTTAGGCACAAAGATAGACCTTCATCACCATAATTCTGTGGACCTAAGTAGTCTAGAAGGCCAGAGAAAGTGCCATGTTGTACCTCCAGGGCCAGCTCCGTTGCTGACATGCCCTGTGACTTAGGCCAGTCGTTCCTCTTCACTTCCCTGCCTCAAATTCCATCAGCTGCGATGGCAGGTCTGTGTCTGAGTGCTGTCGCTTCTGAGAAGCTAAACGATGAGCTTGGCCCCATCCCACTGTTTTGCTGACGGATGAGAAAACTCTCATGCATGAGGTTTGACACTTGAGGTGTGGAGATGAGCTATTATGCAGATCTATTCCAGAAAGATGACGCTTTTGAGGAACTCCAGCGTGTTGAATTTCTCAAATAGCACCGGTTTAAGCTTATTGTACATTGTGCTGTGGTGCATAATTTTACCGAGGGTCTTGTTACATTCTGCTGAGCGTTACAGTATTTGAAAAGTGCAGAGTAGTGAAGCAGGCCGCGACAGCAGGAAGGAGTCAGACGTGCCCGGCTGCTTCCCAGCTGTCTGGGGCTGCTGACTCCTCAAGGTCACCCGGAAGCAAGGCTTTGTGACTGATTCGGGTTGATGGATGGTTGCAGGGAGTGTGGGTCTCGTGCAGCAGGAGGGCACAGCCCTGTTCTGAATCATCGCAGCAAAGGAGAGGAGGAGAGTCCTCTGCTTTTGCAGCTCTTAGGAACATGTTGGAGATGGGCCTGATTTATTCTAAACAAAGGAAGGCAGGACATATGCAGTTTTTAAATCTACATTGCCTTAAACCCTTTTTCTACGTAGCTCAAACCTATGCGATGCGGGAGATTTCTCAGGCAGACTCGGGGCATCTGGACAGTGAGGGTTCACTCCCCAAGGCCAAGACCGCTGAGCACTTCTAATTAAAACGTCTTCCCTGAGATCGGCTGATATTCAAAGTGAGTGTTGCAGGCCACGCCGTGGTGTGTTCTCATTCTCCGCCTTATTAACAGAAGACCACTTTGGGTACCGAGGGACTTTTGTATTTGAGGCTCTGTGTTAAACCTCATTCCATAGGATTTTGGAAATCATGTGGGGCTTGTTTAATCTTGTTACTCTGAGCGTATTTCCAAGACTGACTTTAATCCTACTTTATTGAAAGCAAAGACCTTGCCCAGGCTTTAGATATACTGGTTACTGCTTCTTGGTACACAGCAGTCTTGACTCATTAGTGGAATTAATATATAATGTGAGCATAGGAAGCCATCCTCTTTTTGTTTTTCTCGTCTCTTTGGAAACATTCTGTCATCGTCCCCACTCCATAGGGTTTATGATGCTCTTGCACGTACGGATTGCTGTGCTTGGCTCTTTCTGCAAATTCAGTTAAGTAGACAGATGCTCCTCTTTGTGATTTTTTTTAAATGAAAAATGACCAGTCATGTAAAAATAATCACATACATGAGAATTATAAAAAATTGCCGTATAAAAATAAAGGCAATTTTATGTCTTCTATATCTTTTACATTTTGTAATATCTTTAGTAGGTTGCTTTTTAAAATTAGTGTTACTTGTTTTAGAGGTTGCATAGTTGTATCTTATTTTCCTATATTCAGGAAAGACTTTGTGAGAGAGGTATACATTGAAGTTTGGGGGAAAGGAAGGAAAGAAAGTTGTCAGTGGACATCAAAGAAAATTGTTTGGGTAGAAAATGAAGTTTTTAGAAAGGTTAATTTTAAGAGCAGTCCAGAATGATAGAACACTCACTTTCTAAAGTTATCATTAATAAACAAAAGCCACTGGGGAAGCCTTCTGAGGGTGTTTTTTCACCATTTTCAAAGCACCTGTTTTGGGAAAAGCTGGTGAGCGTGGAAGATGGCTGGGAGAAATCAATGAACTAATTTTCTGTTGACTTTTGTTCCTGTGCTCCCAGAGCCAAGATTTGACACAATGTATTTTAGTATTGGAAAAATAAAATTTAAAAACCAATGTAAAACATTGTCAGAATAAAAAATACTATTCCTTTTTTCCCCCTAAAAGAAAACCTATACCCAGATGTACTGATGCAGCAACATCAACACTATTTTCTATTCACTCTGTCGCTCACCCTTGCCTTGGGTAACTGGCCTGTGACAAGGCTAAAGCGATCACTTTGTTTAGTTTTGCAGTCGGCAGTCACAAAAGCCCTGTGCTGTGTTTATTTGCCATTTTATACATTCAGAATGCTAGGGATCAGAAAAATGAGGTGATTCTCTCCTTTCCACCTCTCAGATAATTACACCTCTCAGATAACATCATAAACCAAGTTAAAAACAGAAATCTTTTTTTTATTTCGGTAGATTTAGGGGGTGCACGTGATTTTTTGATACATGGATGAATTGAATTGTACATTGGTAAAGTCAGGTCTTTTAGTGTACCCATCACCCAAGTAGTATATATTGCACCTGAAAGGTAGAAATCATGTTTGTTGACTTAAATTTGCAGGTTTATTCTTGCCTTCTCCACCTTATAGTTGCTATTATATAATGTTTCCAGGCTGAATTATTTTGCAAACATGAAATGCCAAATTTGCATATAATACATTTCTTCATTTATAAGTTTAGTTAAGGTGTGAGTGATTTGACAAGGGGCCTCAAGGTGATTGTAGAATGAAGAGTATAGTATAATTTTAGTTAGATATGATTTTGCAAAAGATTTTAAGACTTAACATGAGCAAAGTACAGCGTTACGCTTTGGGAGTAGAAGAAATAGCAAAGGAAATGTGAAGTCCCTCTTAATGCAAAATATTGCTGGTGTGATTTTATTAAATGCCACATTCTTCAGCTACAGAACTGCACCCAGTATAATGGGCATTATGTTCAGACAATGTGTCTTCTCAAGTTGCTACCTCTTCTAAGACAAGTGGCCCTGAAAACTGAAGGCCCTGAGTTAACTCATCACAGTGGAGTGTGTCACTGCACAAATTACTTCAGTTCCCTGGCCAGGGATTCCTGTTTCTTTTTGCTGTGTGGGGAAATACATACCAAAAGCCTGCTTCATCGTGGTCCAAATTCTGTGTATACCATAGGCAACTACTGAATAAAATAAATGTGTTTTCACCCCCACTGGAAGTTTCACCCACAACTCTAAATGAAGCAGTCAAATAACGACACTGGACCTGTTTTTACCAGAACAACCAGAAATCAAAAACCTTAAATCAATCAAATTGAACTTGGAGGGGAAACTCAGCAGCACCCTGATAATTTCATCCTTATGTGTCAACTGTTGTCCTCTGCCTCTCCATTTATTCACTTCCCCATTTGGCTGACTCTTTGCCCAACCACATGCAACTTGGATCTTTTTTTTTATTACTATTTTTATTAGTTGCATTTGCTGAAAAAGAAGAAATACTTTTCACTCCCTAAATATTTATGACTTCCAGTGAATGAGTAGTCAGACTTCGTATCCTGTATTTAAAATGTTGAATAGTCTTGGATTTTTTGGCTGAAATGGGAGAAGCAATCCTAATTTGAGGTGCAAGCAAGTGTAGAATCAGAGCTAAGGATTGCACGTGAATGCGCTGTAGTAAATAAATGCAGGCCTGCTGTTAGCTATGCAAATTTTTTCTAAATTAATCCTTCTCTTAGCTAACTGTAGATTCACATGCAGTTGAAATAAATAATACAGACAGAGCCCACATACCCTTTACTAGTTTCCCCCAATGGTAACATTTTGCAAAACTATCACAACCTGGATATTGATGTTGATATGTTCATGGTACAGAACATTTCCATCACCACAAAGATCTTTCCCATTGGCCATTCATAGGCACATACACTTTCTTCCTGCCCTCACATCCTTCTAAATTCCTGTCAACCTCTAATCTGTTGTCCATTTCCATAATTTTGTCATTGGAAGAATGTTATATAAATGGAACCATATGGTATTTAACCTTTTGAGATTGTTTTTGTTCAACATAATTCAGTGGAGATTCATCCAGGTTGTTGTGTGCATCGATAGTTTGTTCGGTTATATCACCGAGTAGTTCCAACGTATGAATGTATATAATTTTTGCTTCAGCCATCAAACATAATTTAGAAGGTTCATGACAAGAAGGGATAGCTATTGTATGTATCTGTATTTTTGCTTATCATGTTCCTTCTTCTTTACTCATGTTCCAGGATTTATTTTTTTATTATGTCTTTTCTCTTTACAGAACTTCCTTTACCTATTATTTTAGGGTAGATCTCCTGTTGGCAAGTTTTCTTAGTTTTCTTTTATTTGAGAATGTCTTGGTTTCTTCTTCATCCCAGAAGAATATTTGCAGTGGATATAGGATTCTGGGTTGACAAATCTTTTAGCACTAAAATAAAAAAAAAAAAAGTTGTGACATTTCTTCTTCACTTCCACAGTTTCTAATAAGAAATCTACAGTCATTCAAATTTTTTCCTCTGTGGGTAAGATATTGTTTCTCTCTTGCTTGCTTTCAAGAGTTTTACTTTGTCTTTAGGTTTTAGAAGTTTGATTATAAAGTGTCTTGGTGTGAATTTCTTTGAGTTTATCTCTAATTTCTCCCAATTATGGGACCAATTTCTCCAAATTATGGGACCAAAGTCCCAATTATGGGACTTTGATGTTCGATCTTTTATTATAGTCCCACAGGTCTCAGAGAGTCTGCTAATTTTTTCTTCAATCTATTTTCTCTCTTTTGTTCAGATTGTGAACAAAAATATATTATTCTATCTTCCATTTCAGTGATTTTTTTTTCTAACGCCTTCATTCTGTCATTGACCCCTTCCATTGAGTTTTCAAACTTTGTTTATTGTATGTTCCACTTATACAATTTCTATTTGGTTCTTCTTTATATCTTCTACTCCTTTGCTGAGGCTTTCTTTTCTTTTCTTTTTTTCCTTTATTTATTTGCTGAGACTCTATTTTTTTTCATTTATTTCTAGCAATCTTAATTGCTCATTGAAATGTTTTTGTCAATGGCCAATTTAAAATCTTTGTCATTGTTTTCTAAATGTTGGCATATATCATCTTTTTTTTTGTTCATTTTGAGATCTTCTTGTTTCTTATTGTGATAAGTCATTTTCTTTTGAAATCTGAACATTTTGGATATTATGTTACAAGACTCTAGATACGATTTATACTTTTATGTCAGCTTGCTTTTCTGACGCCACTCTGGCAGGAGAAAGGGGGCTGATGCTTTGTTACTTCCAGATGGGGTTGAAGTCTGGATTCCCTGCTTACCCTCTACTGACTCCTGAGAATGCAGGGTAAAGTTCCTTGTTATTACTTGGTAGAGGGATGAAACTATGAACTCTTTACTAAGTCTGTCCTTACTAAGTCTCTTCTAATACCATCCCAGCAGGAGGTGGAGGGGCAACTTATTACTGCCTGGCAAGGGAAGAACTCTAGGTTCCCCACTCAGACTTTGCTGGTGTGGGTAGGCATGGGACCACAGTTTTTTCTGGGGTGTTTGGCTGTTATAGAGAGGTTATTGTTTAACAGTTTTCTTTCTTGGTAGACTGTCCCTTTCCTGCCTCCTAGACTAAAAAGAGCAGGGTTTAGTTGAGGCTTTTATTTTTCCTTTTGGTCCTATTGGTGTTTCTGGGATATATGAGACAAAAAGAAAAACAGAGGAACTGAACTTACAACATTGTTTTTTCCTTTGGATCCCATGATCCCTAGATGGTATGTCGTCTTCTCTTTACCTTTCAGAAGGTGTTATTCTTATATCTAAAATCCAAGGTTTTAGTTGTACCAAGTGGAAGAATAAGGAAAAGTACATCAATTCCATCTTTCCAAAAGAATACAACAAATCTGCATGTATTCATTTTCTTATTCATGATTAGCCTTCTCTGTTGCAGATTCATGTGGTGAGTATTACAACATAATACATTGGATACCAGTATTACGAGGTATTCTTTCATCACAGGCCTTAATAGACTTTCAGGAAATAAACTTTTACCATAACATTAGGAGCTAAGAGACTTGCTTCATTGGGCCCATATGGCTGCCTGTGAGCACACATGTATGTTTACATAGAATCCTAAAAACTTTACCTTGAGGTAGGCTGAGGACAATGTGGCTACTGAGTGTGTTTTATGGTGTCTCTGAAGGAGAAGAGAGAAGACCAGAAAAGAGCTGAGGGATTGTAAACAGAAGGCAAAAAGGTTGATTCTGACTCAGTCATGATAGGATCCTTGTGCAGAGAGTAGTACAAAACTTGGCAAGCTTTATAAGTGTAAGGTGAAGAAAATGTAATTGAATTTAGTTTTTTAATTTAAAAATGCATTACTTTTAAACATTGTATAACTGAAGTATGTTTCTTTCCTCTATGAAAATCTAGTTTAGAATAAGTTTTTTTTGTTCCAGATATGTAGCATATTAGAGAACCTCAAAACTTTTACACCTGCTAAAAGTACCAAAAAATTATAGATAATAAAATTCCTTCTAAATCCATGTGTGAGCATAGCAAGAGCATTAGAAAATTCCCAAGGGCTGGAAACAAAGAGGGAGCAGAAAACGGTGAAACTCACCATCACCGCCTGGGAAGAATGGGATGGGAGGTGGGCCCATGCCAGGCTAGGCGAAGAGGCCTTAGTTCTACAGAAGCAGAAAGTTTGAACTGAGACTTCCACATAACGCTGAAACCCTGAAGGTCTTTCTCCTCAGTGATGGAGTGGAATGTCCAACACAGGGGAGGGACAAGGAAGCTCTACTGGTCCCCCAGAGAGCAGAATGGGGACCGGCTCCACTGAGAATGGGCAATGCTAAGCCTGTCACATGTGGATTTGGAGTCCAAAATTATACCACCTATGAGAAATTATCATAAAAAATTAACATAAAAATGGTCCTGGTGTATAATACCCTCAGAGTAACTGATGAAGCAAATGTAAATCATTCTCAAAGGACATATCTTCAACTAATCCCACAGTAAAACACCTACTGGGAAAGAGCTCTCAATCCAGTACTATAAAACACAGGAGAAAAATACTCATCATAAACAAGAGCCAGCAAACAAAATAAACAGGAGATTTAGACCTTTCAAAACTAAAGACTAGTAAACAAACAAATTGTACATATATTTAGAATGAAAAGTCACATAAGATGAAATAAAACCATAAGGCTATAAAAAAAATAATGAATCTGAACAGTTTATAAAAATAAATGCATATAGTAATTAAAATGGATAGTATAACAGACAAGTTAAATAGTGTTTTAAACACAGCTAAACTAGGCAATCTCAGAAGATTGCCTAGAATGCAGCAGAGAAAGATAAAGAGATGGGAAATATTCCAGAGAGGTTAAGAGATTTGGAAGATAAAATACAAGACTTCAACTGGAAGTCTAGAAGTTCCTGGAAGAAGGTATAGAACAAATAGGAAGAAGCACAATTTTAAGAGAAGATAACATAAATTTTTCAAAATTGATGAAAGACATGAATTCTCAGATTCAGGAATTTAATAAATCATGACCATAACAAACAAAAATAAATCCACATTCCTACATAAATCAGTGACGTTTCAAAGCACTAATAACAACAAAG
The DNA here is from genome assembly GCA_008750895.1 of Mirza zaza. Classification (NCBI taxonomy): domain Eukaryota; kingdom Metazoa; phylum Chordata; class Mammalia; order Primates; family Cheirogaleidae; genus Mirza; species Mirza zaza. The sequence goes on from VSMD01044028.1 coordinate 9,217, forward strand.
AAAAGATCTTCCAGGCATTCAGAAACAACAGAAAAAATACATGCTGAATAATAACAGCATGACCAGTAGAAGATTTCTAAATAGCAACAATGGAGTAATGTATGCAATTGTGCTACTGTTTCCTAATATAATTAGTTCATTTTCTCTTTCCTTCCTCTCCCCCATTCTCTCTCCATGCCTTTCTTTTCCCCTTCACCTTTTTTCTTTATTATAAATCATTCTTGTCAATTTGTATTTTCTTACATGTTGGCATTTATTTAACCACTGATTCTTCTTTTTAATAATTACAGGTCTATTCTGCTTTTCTTTTTCTTCTGGAGTTACTTTTAGTAAGTTAAGCTTGTAAAGCAAACCACCTATGTCATTTAAGTTTTCAAATATGTTGGCTAAAAGTTATTCTTATGATTTGTGATTCTATAGGATTGTCTTTATGATTTTATAATTGGATTCCAGTATAATGTGTTTAAAAATCAAAGAAACAATAAAGTTAAAAATAACACAAACTATGAAGACAGAATATGACCAAATACATATGTCTGGACACCAAATTAAAAGACACATCTTAAATATGGTGATGTGGAAGAACTAAAAATAAAAGAATGAGTGAAAGTGTCAGGAAAATGCAAACAAATTAAAGCTGCTATTGTGGTTTGATACTAAACACAGATGAATTCGGGGCAAAGCATTTTATAAAGCTAAAGACTAAAAATCACAATGAACATATAAGCTATAAATATCAGTGCATTAAATCACATAGCAATATTCATAAAGAAAAAAAGGAAATTTGACTATTAAAAAACAGAAACACAGTAGTGGTAGGAAATGTAATCCACACTCAGCTAATTTTTTTGTTTTTTGTTTTTGGTAGAGATGGGGTCTCACTTTTGCCCAGGTTGGTCTCAAACTCCCGGCCTCAGGAGATCCTCCCACCTCAGCCTTCCAAGGTTCTGCGAATACAGGCTTGAGCCACTGTGCCCAGCCCCAACAACTTTCTTAAAACTCAGAATTGCTGATTTCTCAGAGCCTTTAAGGTACTGAAGAATTCAGACCAAAATCCAGGAGAAGGAAAGCACCTGACATTCACAGCCATTCCTACCCCAAGACCATCTGTCAACCTGGAAAAAGAAACAGCCAACTTGAGCTGTGCTTTGTGGTTTTGAAGGGCAAATATAAGAAAAGTCAAACCCCAGGCCAAGCAAGGCTGGAGGTCACCTAAATGGTGTGGCCTCGGGCAGTGCCCACCCTAACAGCTGTACAGCAGCATGTCCTCAGGAGATGTCTGTCATGCCAAATCATTCTCAGCTGCATGATGACACAGCAGCCAGCAGAGCACCCCTGATTTTGTAAGAACTAATAGGTCTGCTAGTGGCAGCAACAACGAAAGGTGGAAACAAACCCAGATGTACCTTTTATATAATCATTTTAAAGGGCTGCCTTCTCATTGTCCAGATTTCTTTAAAGTTGTCCTTCCCATGAATAGATTTGCAGTCCATTATTAATTCCATCCTGGGTTTGCCATGTGAATAGGCCCCTACCAAACATCTCACTCCAGCCAGCCATATTTCCCCATCAGAAAATGATACAACTTCTACCATAAATAGTCTGTGTGTGCTGATGAAAGGAAATTTGAAATAGTATCATTAAAGAAAATTACTGTTCAATTATTTAAGTTGCTCAGATGAACCATGTGAAAGAGAAAAGTGCTTGACCTGGAGAGACAGATCAGGGGGTGGGAAGGCCACATTTGAAGGAAGGAAGCCAGCTTGGCTATCTGCATTCCATATTAACCTAAAGGAGAGGTGCTTTGCAGTAAGTCAGCTTCTCTGGAGAGACCTGGTATGTGACTCTTGGCCTGTTGCACTCAGGACAGTTTTTTGCCCAAGTGACTTTGGGCAAGTGCTAAGAAGAGTATACATGCAGATGCACGCCTAACAAGTACCAGCATTGAGTGCTCCCACTGAGATTAGGGAGTGAGATATAATTCCCTGCTTTCCCTTTGAGCAGCAGTTGATGTTCATGCAATAGGACAGTTAAGGCAGAAATCCAATTACTGAGCTAATTAGCACCTTTGAGAGGTAAGCACGAAATTTACTGGAAGAAAGCACTAGAGAAAACTCAAATTACCCAGTATGGCTGACGGTCTACCTTGTTAAAGAGTTGGTGGAGAGCCAGAGGCCCTGGGGTACAGGGCAGTTTAACTTAGTGATTGCTCATCAGAATTTAGCACTCTTCATTCTATAGCCTTTTGCAAAGATAGCTTTCCAGTGAACATAGTTTTAGAAGGTGTTTTAATTCCCTGAGGAGTTTGCGAAATGACTTTCTTTTGGCTTCTTCCTCCTTTTAAAAAATGTTTATTCTGCTGATGAAAATTCCATTTGTCCTAGGTCTTAAGGTGAAATTAAAATTCCATTTAGGGACTAACTATTTAGATATGGGATTTCAGCCTTCATTAGAAAGAATTTTGTTGTTTGCTTTATTTTCTGCCACCCTGGGATCTTTTATTTTTCAAAGCTTCTATGGGGGTATTTAGAAGGAAAACTGAAGCCATAGTATATTAATAGAACAGCGTGCTGGGGTTAACAGCTTTTTTGCGATGTAACAGAATATTCCTTCTCTCCAACCTATCCAGAGAATCTATCCCACAAAACTCAAACAAGGTCTTGCCTAGATAGTTCTCAAATGTCTGAGACATAAAAGGGGAAAAAATAATACCTTTTATTCTGAAGACAAACCTTTTTATTTATTCAAATTACAGTTCCACCCAAATAATCTTTTTATCTGTTTGGATTCCTGAGAGACAGATTCACAGAAGAAGTCTGCATTCTGAGATTTCTTCTTAAGCACCATTTCTGACAAGTATTTGTCCTTTATTAAATCATACTGAGTATGTCAACAATCTTGTTTAAACGTAGCCAAATGTGCAACAGCAGGTGGCCGCTAGTCTCCTTTCTTCCTAGCAGATCTCGTGAGAGCAAAAACTTCAGAAGGAGACTTATCTTTGACTATTCCTTCATTCATTTATTCTACAAATATTTATTGAGTGACTACCAGGTGCCAGTTGTGAGCAAAATCCTTACTCTCACGATACTTGGCATGTGGTGTAAGAGGCAGGTGTGATCAGGTACTATAATAATAGTACCCACCTCAGAGGGTGGTTGTGAGGATATAATAAGTTAATACGTGTCACCTACTTAGAGCAGGTGCATGACGCAAGCAAACACTGCGTACATGTTAGCCATCCTCACCATTTTTACTGTCAGCTGTGACAGGCTCTCCAAAGGAGAGGTATGGTGTGGAAAGAGCGTGTGCCAAAGGGATCTCACCCACGGCAAGGGTCGGGAAGCCTCCCTGAGAACGCAATGCTTGAGAAGACTTGAAGCATGAGCGAGTCAACGAGAAATGAGTGGGCATGGAAAGCTAGTGCCCTAGCTAGAGGGAACAACAGTTGTAAAGAATACAGGGGACAGAGGAGTGGCAGGAAAAGGGCATGATGAAGAGGTGGAAAAAGGCCAACATGGTTGAAGTGTAGAAAGCAAAGGGTAGAGTGATAGCAAAGGCAGGGCCCAGGTGTGTTCAAGACCAATCTTTTCACAGATGTCAGTGGGACCTTCGTTATATCCAAATCTTTACATAAACCCTATGTTCAGTGCTGTTATATTTTTAGTGAAAGCCCTTTCTTAGTGGCTAATCGCTCAGATTTAACCATATGAAGCCATTTTTGCAAGACGTGCACAGTTGACCATCATCAGTTTCTTAGGCTTGACATCGATTTCATATTTCATCCTTCAAAGGGGGGATGAGACCGCCACTCAGTGGCTGAAATAAAAAGACAAAGCAGGTCAGGCACAGTCTCTGAGCAGAGAAGACTGTTGTCCTATAAAGGGTTTTGAGGATGTGTGGATTAAAGGACTGCTGAAGTGTTAGAGGCATCATGGGTTGACAGCATCTGTGTAGGAGGTTACTTGGAGAGGTGGTTGCTGATGGGTTGGTTGCCCCTTAGAAGTTTGCAGTGAGCCTGTTCCTCCCCAGCTGACTCCCAGAAGCCAGGGGTTGTCATGGACCACTTGCCTTACAAAAACAGGTGAGTTATGATTGAATTGGTTCAAAACTGTTTCTGGTTAGCATGGCTGCAGACAATCTGTAGTCTCATAAATTTGTAAGAGCTGTTTTCATTCTTAATGGTTCAACCTAAGAAAGATCTATAAGAATACACCCAACTCTAGAAAGCAGGTGGTGGAGATATTGACTGCTCACCACAATTTTTGGGAATCAATTTGAAAACGTACCTGTGTGCACTTTTCCTGAGTTCTGAAAGTGCATGGCATTCTACTGGAAGTTCAAATGCTTGCTTTTATTTTGTGGATCTGGTGCTGAAGATTGATTAAGATACAAGGTCATTCTCCCCAAATCAGAGAACTACTCATCTCTCCCCTCCACCTATTTCTTGTACTTTTCCCTCCCTTTCTTGTCATGAGACTCCTCTCTTCCTGCAATATTGTCAAATTGGAGCAATCACCTTAATCTATGAGCTCTACCTCCTCTGCATTTCCTACTCAGGCTGCTGGTAAACCAACTCTGTCACTTGTGGGGATCTAATCATGACCTTTTACTCTTTTGTGGCCTCTTTTAGTACAAGGCGAGTGGATAATTCCAACACAAGACTGGCAGTCCAAATTGAAAGGGATCCAGGTAAGATCTCCTTCTTCCCTCTTCTTAAGCTACTTATTTTATTACATAGATCAGTGGTCCCCAACCTTTTTGGCACCAGATACCATTTTTACGGAAGACAATTTTTCCATGCAGGAAGGAGGGCGGGCAGGGGGCGACAGGGAAATGGTTTGGGGATGATTTGAGCAGATTACTTTTATTGTGCACTTTATTATTATTTCATTGTAATATATAATGAAATAATTATACAACTCACCATAGGTTGGGGACCCCTGACATAGATGGATTCCGATAAAAAAGAGAATTAAGTACTCACTTTTTGAAATTATTGTGGAGACAATGCACGTCTTGGTTAATATGCTGACTACAGAATAAAACTGTGCGAGCACACTGATCAAGCATCCTGATTTGGTTTGGAAATGCATTCCTTCATTATTTAGAATTGATTAGGTACTTGTTCAGTATTGAATAAACTCTGTTAATCAAGACATTTTAGTTTGTGTATGGTAAAACATCAAACACAGACTATAAACCTTGGGATTGGTCTTTTAGAAAAAAAATTCTTTGGAAAAACATCAGCATTATAATGTTCTTAAAGGCAAATCATTCCAGGATTCGGGATCCAGAAGCCTTCAGAAACCTTGCTCGACTTGAAGCTAGGGAAGGATTTACCTGCTAGAAAACTATTTTTGTTTTCTTTTCCTTCCATAATCTATCTCATTTCTAACCAGTCTATCTCTTCTTCCTCGTATCAGAATGCAAATTTTACCTGTTCTCTATTTTTGTCCATTTCACTCTCAAATTTTGTCTAGGAAGAATTGTACCATGCTCATTATCTATATTTGAATTGCATATATATACATAATTAATTTGAAATCAGAATTTGAAACTTGAAGATACCTGGAGAGACAGGCTTATTTTTTGTTGAAATTTATGTCAGTAGGAGGAGGGTGGGGAGGATAATAGAGGGGGCATGGATATCTCTGATGTGCAGCTGTGGGACTCTGTGACACTGCAGAACCGTGGGTATTAGGCATAGGGACAGTTTCCGGAGCACATCGAGCTGTTAATCATAATTGCTGTCTCATTTTAATCTAATTATGCAGATGTGTGGTCAACATGTTCTTAGAAGATGCCCTGAGGCAAATCTCTACTTTTAGTGATTTTAATTGTTTTGTTTTATTTAAACATGGAACAGTTTGAAGAATTAAACAAAGGCTGATTCCCTCATTCAGGCCTTTCCTTTAAAAGTGGCAGAGACTGAAAGTAATCTCTGGTGTCCCAGGATACATGCTGATTCATCTTAGCAAATGAATGTGAGCGCAGGTCAAGCAGGCCTCATATGCGTAGAAGATGAAGCATACAGATACTTTATTAGATTGCATGGCACGACTCAGCCCAGAGAACAGTTTCTTTCCATTAATCATAATTAGCTTATAAATGCACTAATTTCAAAAGTCTTCAGCTTTTAAGTGTCCTCAATGCCCAGCAAGGATATTCATAATCCGATAGTGATCCTAGAAATTTCTTAAGGACTGATTGGTGCTACTCCTTACATAAGTGCACTCGAAGCATCTTCACCTTCCTGTACCCACCCATGGTGCCCCAGGTCCCATGGGTACAAAGCAGGGCACTCGGGCAGGTCTGCTGTCTTTATCTCTGTCCTCCCAGAATCTCTGTTTCCACTCCAGTAGACAACCTGGAAGGGAAGCCTTGAGTTTTGCTTTTGATACTTCCTCTTTGGGACAGCTGTATGCCTCTCTGGCTTTCCAGAGCCATAATTTCACCACAAAGAAAAGCTACTCCTAAAATAAAAGTGCTGAAGGTAAACTTTGCTTCTAGCCCCTCCCAGTACTTGCTCTACCCATAGGACCACAGACCAGGAAGACTTCCCAGTGCATCCAATCTTCTCTTTAAAAAAGCTGATATCCCTCAGCTGGAGAGATCTCCGAGGGAGGAAGAGGAGTCCGGGAAATGCACCACACACCTCCAATTCCACCCTCCCCCAACACACACCAACTGGCCTTCCGTTGTGAAGCAGGTATCCTGTTGTTCCGTCTCCTTTGCTGCTTCCTCCTCCACCCTTCCCTGGGTGTCATGATCCACCCAGTTGGAGTGGCTAAAGTTAAACAAACAAGCAACAATAGGCAATGCCCAGTCCTAGCAAAGATGCAGAGCTAGAACTCTCCATCACTGCTGGCAAGATGCAAAAATGGTACAGCCACTTTGGAGAGTAGCTGTCCCACTGCCAAGTGTTTACTCAAGAGAACTGAAAAGTCACATCCACACAAACTCCTGTTCATGACTATGTGCGGTCACCAAAACTGGAAACCCAACCGTACTTCAGCTGATGAATGGATAAACAGACTGTAGTGCATACATACAGAGGAATACTACTCAAGATGAAACAGAGCAAACTGATATATACAGCAGATGAATGTATTGTTCTATTAATAAATGGTGGTTACGTGACCAAATGTATTTTGCAAGACTTGTAGAATAGTACACTAAAATGGACAAAGTTTACCCTGCATAAATTATTCTTCAATAACCAGAGTTTTATTTACATATATATAATTTATAAACAAATGGCATCAATTTAAATATATAAAATATAATTTACATATGTATAAGTAATACATACTATAATATATAATAATTATATTTTGTATGTGACATATATATTAGTAATTATATATTATAATACATTTATATAAATTGATGCTGTTTAATGTCTATAAATTATACCTCAATGATTTTGATTTAAAAAACAAACTCTGTAGTTACTTGTTGGATATTTTTTTTTTTTTTTTGAGAGAGAGTCACGCTTTGTCTCCCAGGCTAGAGTGAGTCAGCCTAGCTCACAGCAACCTCAAACTCCTGGGCTCAAGCAATCCTCCTGCCTCAGCCTCCCGAGTAGCTGGGACTACAGGCATGCGCCACCATGCCCGGCTAATTTTTTCTAGATATATTAGTTGGCCAATTAATTTCTTTCTATTTATAGTAGAGATGGGGTCTCACTCTTGCTCAGGTTTCGAACTCCTGACCTCGAGCAAGCCACCCTCTGAGGCCTCCCAGAGAGCTAGGATTGCAGGCGTGAGCCACGGCACCCAGCCTGGATATGTTCTTGAAAACAACATTTCTCTTAAGAAAACTTTATGAATGATGGTGTTATTTATTATACAATGGATATTTAGTTAGTCCTTCTACATGTTAGGAATTCTGCCAGTATTGGGATATAAAAATTATGAAATTCAGACATAGACCTGTCTTCACTGAATTTATGGTACATTGGAGAAAACAGATGTTAATCAAATAACCATATACTCATACATACACACACGCACATAAAATTCAAACTATAGGCTGAACACAGTGGCTCAAGCCTGTAATCCCAGCACTCTGGGAGGCTGAGGCAGGAGGATCACTTGAGCCCAGGAGTTCAAGGCTGCCGTGAGCTCTAATGGAGCCACCACACTCCAGCCTGGGCAACAGAGCAAGACCCTCAAAAAAATGCAACTGTGACAAGTGCTTCAAAGCAGAGGACCACAGTGCTGAGGTCCTGTAATAGGGGCTTTGTTCCAAGGAAGCGGTTGGTGATGGTTTCCCTGAAGTGGTGATTGAGCTAAGGTCTGAAGAACAGTAGAGTTAATAAGCCACAGAGAACAGAAGAGCAGCCAGGCAGAGAGATCAGGAGCTCCAAGGGCCCATGGTGGGAAGGGGCATCTGAGTCACTCACTCCACTGAAAGAAGTTCTGTGCTGCAGAGTATGAAGGGTGAGGAGGGAGTTAGTGCGAAGAGAGGATGAAGTAAGCAGCAGATCACACAGAGCCTCTTGTGTGACCCTATGACCCAGGTTTCCCCAGGGCAGTTCCAGCTTATACCTGTGAATGACAAATTATAGGGCCACCCTATTCTGGGCCATGTTATGAAGTCTTGTCGCTGTGTTAAGAGCATTAAAAAACCACTCAAGGTTTTAAGTAATGGGGTTGGAGGGTCCTGGGGAACACTTTTCGATTAGAAAAGCTCATTCTGGCTGCAGCATAGAGAATGTATTGGAAGGCAGGTCGCAGTGAAGCACCATGGGTCAGTCTCATGAATGGTGTGGTTGTGCACGGGAGAAGTATTGGTAGCCTGGAAGAAGATAGGGGTAACAGAGATGGAGAAAGGTAGAAAGATGCAAAAAATATTTGAAGATGGCAAAGTTGAGAAGGAGTGGAAAAGAAAGTCCCTGGTGATGGCTGTCTGGGTGGCAGTGCTGTTCACTCAGGTGAGGAACATGGGTTAGGGGGTCCCTGATTTTGGCATCTGGAAGTCGAGGAGCATTTAAGACATGGAAAAGATGTTAGATGGAAAAGTAGGTATACAGGTCTAGAGCTCAGACAAGAGATGTCAGTTGGAGGCATGAATTTGTAAGTCATCTGCATTTAGACTGTAATTAAGTCCATGTGTGTAGATGAGATTGCCTAAGAGAAAGTATAAAGGGAAAAAATAGGAAGATCTCATATAATCCACTAAAATGGACAAAGAACAAGTCTTACTCTTTTGATGTATGTGAAAAATCTGATTTTACCCTTAAATGACAACTCGCTGTTCCCTAGGTCTGGGTACGTAGGGAGTAAGCATTCACTGATATAGTTCTTGTCTGCCTTTAGGGAATGATGACAACAATCTCAATTCCATCTTTTATGAGCACTTGACGAGAACCCTCCAGGAGTCCCTCTGTGGAGACTTAATTCTCGGCCGCTGGGGCAACTACAGCTCTGGCGATTGCTTTATTTTGGCTTCAGATGACCTCAATGCCTTCGTTCACTTGATTGAAATTGGAAATGGTCTTGTCACCTTTCAACTTCGGGGACTGGAATTCCGAGGTAAGAATCTCTTCATTGCAGGAGTGGTTAGAAGTCATTCGCTTGAGTTAATTATCATGCAATGCTTTAGGAAGAAGTCACCATGGAAGAGGAAGAATTTAATGCACACCCTATTGAACGAGAACTGGGGAGCTTGCTACCACTACCTTGATATAAATAAACACAGCCACCTGAGGGAGTATGAAACATAACACATAGAATCACAGGTAACCCATGGATTAGCAAATCAGGAAGTTGGCTTTAATCTCTCTGGGAAAACCTCAGAAGCACAGGAGGTCGTGGAGCGCACCTGGGCTCCAAGTGGAGTCAACCAGACCTAAATAGAGCCTCACTCTGCCTGTCGCAGGTGTTGGGGTCTGGTGTGTGCAAATAATTTCAGGTCTCCCAGTTTTTCTGTCCCATCTGGAAAGCAATAATAACGATAAGAATGGCTGCCTCATGGAGTTGTTGTGTGATGTCGATGAGATCATGTAAATGAAGGAATGACATGAATGCTCATTGCGTGGTGCCTGTGGAGTCTGCCTGAATCAGTTTTTCTGTGAATCAGGAGCTGGAGGTACATGGCGCAGCGTGCAGGGAGCGGCGTAACTGACGTGCCCTTGTTCCCTGCTCCTGCGTGCTTTGTGTATTCCTTCACACACTGCGTGTTTTCTGCACTCCTCCCCTGTGTCAGGCGGTGTTCTAATGCCGGACGTGCAACAGGCACATGGCATGAGTGTTACCCCGATGAATGAAGCTTACTCCAGTGAAAGACCCACAAAATAACCAAGTAGACAAATGAGCAAACTAATGACAGCTTGAGGGCAGTGCCGTGAGGGAAGTAAACAGCGTTCTGAGACTGAAGTCACTGCGGAGGGTGACAGCGAGCAGGTGCCATGTTGGATGGAAAGTCACGGAAGGCCCGGAGATGAGGAGAACAGGAGGAAGAATCTTCCAGGCATAGGAGCTGATCCCTGCTAAATGTATGCATCAGGCAGCAACTCGGAGCAATCTAGCACCTGGGCGGACAGATGTGACTAGGGCTGACCAGCACTCAAGGGCCCAGGTCACCCAGCATGGTTTCCAGCAGGTAGTTGGGAGGAAGTGGTCAGAGAGAACTCTAGAAGGGTGTGCAGGAGCCAGTTGATGGCTGTCCAGAGCCTCGCTGTGACAAAAGGACGCCTTTTCTCTGAGAACAAATTGCCATTATTTCCCATCTTGAACACCATTTTACCTAAAGGCGATCAAGCCTTTAAGAATTTCTAAACCTGAGTTTTGGGGGAATCTTTTAACATTCCTAAATAAGCTTATACAAAAGATGACTTTTTCTTACAACAGTAGGTTCTGAGTTTTGGGTGTACATTCTGTGCATTTTAATGAATTCAGGAATCTTATTTAGTTTGGACGAGGCCATTGGGCAGGGGAGTAGTGGTAGAACTCTACAGGGTAATTGTAGAGGCTGTTTCCAATACATTTAGCACAGGAGGTGGTGGAAATTCAGTGTCTCCAGTGCAATGATGCAGCAGAACTGTCCTCTGAATTTCTGAATCTTAGCTCTTTTAGGAGATTTTCAGGTTTCTTCTGGAATTCAAGGGGAAAACTTTTTTTTTTTGTTTTGTTTCGTTTTGTTTTTTTTTTTTGAGACAGAGTCTCACTTTATTGCCCAGGCTAGAGTGAGTGCCGTGGCATCAGCCTAGCTCACAGCAACCTCAAACTCCTGGGCTCAAGCAATCCTGCTGCCTCAGCCTCCCAAGTAGCTGGGACTACAGGCATGTGCCACCATGCCCGGCTAATTTTTTCTATATATATTAGTTGGCCAATTGATTTCTTTCTATTTATAGTAGAGATGGGGTCTCGCTCTTGCTCAGGCTGG
>VSMD01044030.1:0-39321 GCA_008750895.1 Mirza zaza
GCGGTGGCTCTGTAATCCTAGCTCTCTGGGAGGCCGAGGTGGGCGGATCGTTTGAGCTCAGGACTTCGAGACCAGCCTGAGCAAGAGTGAGACCCCATCTCTACTATAAAAATAGAAAGAAATTAATTGGCCAACTAACATATATATAGAAAAAATTAGCTGGGCATGGTGGCACATGCCTGTAGTCCCAGCTACTTGGGAGGCTGAGGCAGCAGGATTGCTTGAGCCCAGGAGTTTGAGGTTGCTGTGAGCTAGGCTGATGCCACGGCACTCACTCTAGCCTGGGCAATAAAGTGAGACTCTGTCTCAAAAAAAAAAAAAAAGAAATGGCATTTGGATATTCTATTAATATTATTTTGGATTACTCACACCTTTTCTTTCTCTGTGTTAACCTGAAAACCGAGAACCAAAACAGTAACCAGCTGTTACCCTCAACAAAACAAACAGATTGTAAAAGCAATTATGCCATTACCATTTCTCATTTATCTGCATATAAGACAACTTATTCTTCCTCTTTCTCCCACAGGGTTCCTGCCTGAGCTGGGATTATTACTCTCAGTTTTGTAAATTCCTTTTACCTACATCCACTCCTGCCACAGAGTGTTATCTTAAAAAAACTTCATGTTTTTCTCCAGCCTCCATGGTTACTTTGAGGGAAGCATGGTGGTAAATGGGAAGGAAACCACTGTGAACTGAGTAGTGGTTATTAAATACCAGGTGCTTTGCACATATTAGCATATTTAACTCTCATAATTAACCCTGTAAGGCATAATATGTATTATTATCCCCATTTTACAAATAAGGAAACTGGGGCTCAGAGTCTGCTCAGGTTCAAAAAATTAATACATATCAGAATAGGGATTTGAACCAGTTCTGCATGATTTCAGAGTCCATGCCCTTAGACATGGCCAGAGGGACTTTAACCTGGGTGCCTAGTTTAGAGGGCCTCTTCCTCCTCCAGAGTGAGGATAACTTAAAGCCAAGTGGATGTGTCTACCCAGAGCTCATGCCTCCCCCTGCTAGACCATGCCCTAGTTACCAGAATCTCCTGCTGAGCAAAATAGCTCATTCCAGGGCCAAAGCTCACTTTCAGCACCTTTTCCTGGGGTCCAGTCTTATGAGAGCACAGACTGAGTGCTGGGGATACACTCCCAGTCCTGCTGGTCTGGAGTACAGATATAGTTTAGATGTGTGGCTGCACTGCATGCACACTTTTGTGTGAGGCCTCTTTGGTAGAAGACACAGCCAGGAATGGAACAAGAACCTGAAGGTCAGACAGAGGGGGATGAAGGAATCCCAGAATTCTAATTATAAACATTCCAGTTGATATTGATATTTGTCAAGATAAGAGTAGAACATGTATTATAAGGAGTCTTCAAAAAATCCATGGGAAATGTACATTGTGAAAAAATTACGCATGGATTTCAAGAATTTTTTTGCAGCAAAGACAGGATCTAGTTTGAGGCACTAAGAAGGATAAGACATCCATTTGAAAAGAGCCCCTATCAGAGCAATATGAATTTTGCTAAAATATTAAGGCAAGAACAAACATCAAATTTATGGTGAAGACTGGGTGGAAGGATGGTCAAATCATTGATGCTTTACAAAAAGTTTATGGGGACAATGCCCCAAAGAAACCAGCAGTTTACAAATGGATAACTCATTTTAAGAAGGGATGAGATGGCCGGGCGCGGTGGCTCAAGCCTGTAATCCTAGATCTCTGGGAGGCCGAGGTGGGCGGATCGTTTGAGCTCAGGAGTTCGAGATCAGCCTGAGCAAGAGCGAGACCCCATCTCTACTATAAATAGAAAGAAATTAATTGGCCAACTAATATATATAGAAAAAATTAGCCGGGCATGGTGGCACATGCCTGTAGTCCCAGCTACTTGGGAGGCTGAGGCAGCAGGATTGCTTGAGCCCAGGAGTTTGAGGTTGCTGTGAGCTAGGCTGACGCCACGGCACTCACTCTAGCCTGGGCAATAAAGTGAGACTCTGTCTCAAAAAAAAAAAAAAAAAAGAAGGGATGAGATGATGTTGAAGATGAAGCCCACAGCAGCAGAACATCCACATCAATTTGTGAGGAAAAAATTAATCTTGTTCATGCCCTAATCGAAGAGCACCAACCATTAATAGTAGAAACAATAGCTAACACAACAGACATCTCAGTTTGTTCAACTAACACAACTCTGACTAAACAACTAAAGCTGAGCAAACTTTCCACTCAATGGGTGCCAAAACCATTGCACCCAGTTCTGCTACAGGCAAGGGCTGAGCTTTCTCTATGGAAATTTTAAACAAGTGGGATCAAGATCCTGAGGCATTTCTTAGAAAAACTGTAACAAGAGATGAAACATGGCTTTACCATTACGATCCTGAAGATAACACACAAAGCAATGGCTACCAAGAGGTGGAAGTGGTTCAGTCTAAGTAAAACCAGATCGGTCAAGAGCATAGGTCATGGCAACAGTTTTTTGGGATGCTCAAGACATTTTGCTTGTTGACTTTCTGAAGGGCCAAAGAATGATAACATCTGCTTATTATGAGACTGTTTTGAGAAAGTTAAGCAAAGCTTTAGCAAAACAACACCTGGGAAAGCTTCACTGAGTCCTTCCCCACCATGACAATGCCCATGCTCATTCTCATCAAACAAAGACAATTCTGCAAGAGTTTTGAGGGTATATCATTAGGCATCCACCTCAAGGTCCTGGCTTGGCTCTTTTTTATCTTCTTTTTTTGTTTCCTAATCTTAACCACTTCCGTACTGTGCTCACTGGCCGCAAAACCTTGCCCACAGCCGGCACTCATAGTCCGAACGATAGTTTGTGCTGTGCATTGACGACAAATCCATTTTGCTCTTATGTGATGAGGAAAGCTTTAAAGCACTGAAAGCTTGTTTTACTTTACAGGCAGCTTTACTTATAATGTAAATCAGAATAGGTAACATATACATATATGTTTTTATTATGTTTTTTTTTTTTTTTGAGACAGAGTCTCACTTTATTACCCAGGCTAGAGTGAGTGCCGTGGCGTCAGCCTAGCTCACAGCAACCTCAAACTCCTGGGCTCAAGCAATCCTGCTGCCTCAGCCTCCCAAGTAGCTGGGACTACAGGCATGTGCCACCATGCCCGGCTAATTTTTTCTATATATATTAGTTGGCCAATTAATTTCTTTCTATTTATAGTAGAGATGGGGTCTCGCTCTTGCTCAGGCTGGTCTCGAACTCCTGAGCTCAAACGATCCGCCCACCTCGGCCTCCCAAATTATGTTATTTTTAAATGTTCACAATTTTATTTTGATAAATGAAAAATTAGAAAGGTCATATCACAGCTGTTGGCTAAAGTCGACTCTCAGCTGTGCGCGTTCATCTGTGGCTGTTGACTATAGTCGACGCTGGTCCCGAAGTGGTTAAAAAATCTTTAAAGGACACACATTGTTTTTTAAGATAATAATGTTAAAAAGACTACATTGACGTGGTTAAAGTCCCAGAACCCTCAGTTCTTTACAGATGGACTACATGGCTGGTATCATTGCTTACAAAAGTGTCTTAAAATTGATGGAACTTATGCTGAGAAATAAAGTTTATATTTTTATTTTTATCTTTTAATTCCATTTTTCCACAAACTTTTTGAAATCCCTTCATATTTAACAGTTTATTACCTTTGATTGGTCACTTTTACATATTTAGGCATTTGGTATGTAGGCCTATATTTTTATCTTGCCCTGGGCCCCACAAATATCAGATGTGGGCCTACTCATCTCACTACAACACTCTGACTCTTTTCCTCCTGCCTTTCCCATTCTGTCCTTTACAGCTAGAATGCCCCCAGACTTGCCCACCAAAAACTCCCTCAACTTCTCACAGCTTCCCAAATACATTTTTCACCTGAAATTTTTTCAGTTTACTGCAAAAGAAGGTGCTGATTTCGCTCTCCTGCCCTTTCACAGCTGCCATGACTTCTCTTGCTAGGCCCCACCTAAAGAGTATGTGGCTATCTTCTAGCGCATACCTGTAGTCATTTTACTGTCTGTCCTGCCATTCTTCTGCCTTATATGTCTGGGAGTCTTCAGGCTGCTTATAATACTCATCAGCAGCTCCCCTGAGCCAAACCCTGCCTTAGCCTCTATGGAGAGATACTGTGGAAGAGCCCTGGGTTTTTTGTTGTTGTTGTTGTTGTTTTTCTTCTGATCAGACCTCTGGGTGAGTGATCCTTGTTCTTTGATGAGTTTCTAATCAAATACACAGTACGGTTGGAAAATTAAGGACAGAACCAGAGATATCTAGAAACAGCTTTCAATTTCATTTAGTGGGGAGAAAATAGAGCCCAGAGAAAAGGTTAGATGAATGCAGGATCACTGGGTACAGGTTGAAGTTTAGAGAAAAGACAGCCTCTGGGGTAGGGCTTCTAGTTTGTGAAGCCTGTGGAGGTGGTTCCTAGAATGTGGAACTGCTGACCTCTTTTATAATACTATTGCATTGTGTTAAAATTATTTGTCTTTTAATTCTCTGTATTCCCTGGTAGACTATAAACTTTTTAAGGGCAAGGACTCTATCTTATTCACTGTTTAATCATTCACAACATTTCTGTTGAGAGACTTGTATGTGCCAGGCACTGTTTTAAGTGCTGGGGATACTGTAATTAACAACGTCCCTGCCCTAGTGAAGCTTATCCTCTAGTGGGGAAAAAAAGCAATAAAAAATAAAAATAAAACTATATATGCTAAGTGCTTAAAACAAAAATAAAAGAAGGATAGGTACAGTGGCTCACTCCTATAATCCCAGCACTTTGAGAAGCCAAGGCAAGAGGTTTGCTTGAGGCCAGGAGTTCAAGACCAGCCTGGACAACATAGCAAAACTCTGTTTCTAGAAAAAAAGGTTTTTTTTAAAATTAGCTGGGCATGATAACATGTGCCTGTAGTCCCAGCTACTCCAGAGGCTGAGGCAGGAGGACTGCTTGAGCCCAGGAATTTGAGGTTATAGTGAGCTGTGATCATGCCACTGCATTCCAGCCTGGGCAACAGAGTGAGATCCTGTCTCCATAAAATAAATAAATAAATAAGGAGGATAAAGGGATAAAGAAGGGAGAGTGGTGGTTATTTAAATAGATAGTGTAGTCAGGAAAGCTTCTAAGGAAGCGATATTTGAGATGAGGCCTAAATGAAATGAGAGAGAAATGAAATGAAATGATCTGTGGGAAGATGTTCCAGGCAGAGGGAAAAGCAAGGGTCCTGAGTGGGAAAAAGTTTGTTTTGTCTGAGGATCAGTAGAAGCCTATGGTAGCTGGACCCTGGAAATTTTTTCTACAAGTACTAAAAAACTAGTGTAACCATATTTTTTTTTGGTGGGGGTTCGTTTTTTTAGAGCCAGGGTCTTGCTCTGTCACCCAGGCTGGTCTCTAACACCTGGCCTTAAGTGATCCTTGGAGATCCTCCCACCTCAGCCTCTAAAAGCACTGAGAAGGCCAGGCGTGGTGGCTAACGCCTGTAATCCTAGCACTCTGGGAGGCCGAGGCGGGCAGATTGCTCGAGGTCAGGAGTTCGAAACCAGCCTGAGCAGGAGCGAGACCCCGTATCTACTATAAATAGAAAGAAATTAATTGGCCAACTAATATATATAGAAAAAATTAGCTGGGCATGGTGGCGCATGCCTGTAGTCCCAGCTACCTGGGAGGCCGAGGCAGCAGGATTGCTTGAGCCCAGGAGTTTGAGGTTGCTGTGAGCTAGGCTGATGCCATG
Organism: Mirza zaza; assembly: GCA_008750895.1. Taxonomy (NCBI): domain Eukaryota; kingdom Metazoa; phylum Chordata; class Mammalia; order Primates; family Cheirogaleidae; genus Mirza; species Mirza zaza. The sequence continues at coordinate 5,735 of VSMD01044030.1, forward strand.
GCACTCACTGTAGCCTAGGAAACAAAGTGAGACTCTGTCTCAAAAAACATAAATAATAAAAGCACTGGGAATACAGGTGTAAGCCACCTTGCCCAGCCCCCCCTCCTCCATATTGGGAGGTTTTAAGTAGCATGATCTGATCTACATTTTATTTTATTTTATTTTATTTTATTTTTGAGACAGAGTTTCACTTTATTGCCCAGGCTAGAGTGAGTGCCGTGGCGTCAGCCTAGCTCACAGCAACCTCAAACTCCTGGGCTCAAGCAATCCTCCTGCCTCAGCCTCCCAAGTAGCTGGGACTACAGGCATGTGCCACCATGCCCGGCTAATTTTTTCTATATATATTTTTTAGTTGGCCAATTAATTTCTTTCTATTTATAGTAGAGATGGGGTCTCGCTCTTGCTCAGGCTGGTCTCGAACTCCTGAGCTCAAACGATCCGCCCACCTCGGCCTCCCAGAGAGCTAGGATTACAGGCTTCAGCCACCGCGCCCGGCCTGATCTACATTTTAAAAGATCAGTTTAGCTGCTTACTGTGTGGAGAGTAGATTGTGGCCAGACAAAATTAGAATCAAGGAGACCAGCTAGCAGGCTATTGTAGTGGTCTGGCAAGTGATGTCAGTGGTTTGGACCAAATTAGGTTTTGGAAGTGGTAAGAAATAGGCAAATGCAGGATATATTTTTATTCCCAGTGTCTAGCATGGTGTCTGGGTAGACATTCAATAAATATTTGATGAATGAATTAAGAATTAATTAATCCAACTAAATGAAGACTCTGAGCTGGAACTGAAATCATTCATCCTTAGAGCATCCAGTAAAATCCCAACCTCTCTACAAACTGCCACTAACAAAGGATCAGTACTAGGATATATATTTGTTAATTCCTAAAAACCAATGGGGAGATGACAAATGACCTAATAAGAAAATGGGCAAAAAACATATACAACTAGGAATTTCACAGAAGAGGGAATATAAATGGCCAATAAATATATGAAAAGATATTCAACTTCATTAATAATCAGGGAAATGTAAATTCAAACCACCATGAAATTTCATTTTATACCCAATAGATTGACTAAATACCAATTTAATACCAATCTTTGGCAAGGATAGGGTAGCAACCAAAACTCTTATTTACTTTGGTGAGTATAAGTATTAGAAAACAAACTGAGATTATCTATAAAAGTTGAAGCTATTCATATCTCACAATCCAGCAGTTCCCTTTTATACATATACCCTAAAGAAATTCTTGCCCATGTATACCAGGAGACATGTTCAGAAATGTTCAAAGCAGAATTTATAATAGCAAAAAGCTGAAAACAAATCTAAACACTCATTAACAGTAGAATTTGTCAACAAATTAGTGGGTTATTACACATCAATGAAAGTGAATAAACTACAGCAACATGAATGAATCTTAGAAACATAATGTTGAATGACAAAAGCAAGTCCAAGAAGTCTACAAATAATATTATATCACTCTTAGATAGTTTAAAATAGGGGAAAGGACAATATAAAAATATTTAGCAAAAATATAAAGAAAAACCAGGAAATGATTGATAAACATAAAATTCAGGGGTTACCATAGGAGAGAAGCATGTGAGGCCCTTCAGTGTTTTGTTTTGTTTTAATTTTAGAGACAGAGTTTTGCTCCTGCCCAAGCCGGAGTGTAGTGGCATCATCATAGCTCACTGCAACATCAAACTCTTGGGCTCAAGCAATCCTCTTGCCTCAGCCTCCTGAGTAGCTGTGAATAGGCACACACCATCATACCCAGCTTATTTTTAAAATTTTTTTAGAGATGGAGTCTTGCTATGTTGCCCAGGCTGGTCTTGAACTCCTGGCCTCAAGGGAACCTCCTGCCTTGGCCTCCCAAAGTGCTAGGATTACTGGTAGGAAGCACTAGCACTGTGCCTGGCCTCTCAGTAGTATTGGTAATGTTTTTTTATTCTCTTAAATTGGGGGGGGTGCTTTAATGGGTGCCCAGTTTATCATTATACTTCATTATAATTTATATAAAATATCTGCTTTGGGAAGGCAAGGATTTTTGTCTTGCTTTATTCATGCCTATGTTCCTAGCACCAAGAACAGTGCCTGGCACACAGTATATGCTCAATAAATATGTGTTGAACAAATGAATATACATTACTCACATTCTTTTATATGATTCAAATAGTTCATTATTTTTTAAAAGAAGAAAAAAACCTACTTTAATCATGGTGCTCCCAATGATTTCTTGAGTAACACCCCCAAAGGACAGGCAACCAAAGCCAAATTAGACAAATGGGATCACATCAAGCTAAAAAGCTCCTGCACAGCAAAGGAAACAATCAACAAAGGGAATAGACAGCCCACAGAATAGGAGAAAATATTTGCAAATACTCATCTGATGAGGAATTAATAACTAGAAATATATAAGGAGCTCCAACAACTCAATACGAAAAAAATCAACCCAATTAAAAAAAATGGGCAAAGGATTTGAACAGACATTTCTCAAAAGAAGACATATATCCTAGCACTCTGGGAGGCCGAGGCAGGCGGATAGCTCCAGGTCAGGAGTTCGAAACTAGCCTGAGCGAGACCCTGCCTCTACTAAAAATAGAAAGAAACTAATTGACCAACTAAAAAAAATATATATATATATACAAAAAATTAGCCGGGCATGGTGGCGCATGCCTGTAGTCCCAGCTACTCGGGAGGCTGAGGCAGTAGGATCACTTGAGCCCAGGAAATTGAGGTTGCTGTGAGCTAGGCTGACGCCACGGCACTCACTCTAGCCTGAGCAACAAAGTAAGACTCTGTCTCAAAAAAAAAAAAACGAAAACAAGAAACAGACAAACAACAACAACAAAAACTACAAAGAGATATCATCTCACCCCACTTAAAATGGCTTTTATAAAAAAGACAGGCAATAACAAATGCTAGTGAGGGTCAGACACAATGGCTCATGCCTGTAACCTAGCACTCTTGGAGGCTGAGGTGGGAGGATTGCTTGAGCTCAGGAGTTCAAGACTAGCCTGAGCAATAGTGAGATACACACGCACACGCACACACACATACACACACACACACACACATACCCCTCTATCAAAAAGAAAAAAACCAGCTGGGGGTTGTGGTATGTGCCTATAATCCCAGCTATTTGGGAGGCTGAGGCAGGAGGACCGCTTGAGCCTAGGAGTTGGAGGTTGCAGTGAGGTACAATGACGTTACTATACTCTACCCAGGGTGGCAGAGTGAGACTCTGTTGCAAAAAAAAAAAAAAAATGCTAGTGAGGATGTTGAAGTGAAGAAAGGGGAACTCTTGGATACTGTTGGTGGGAATGTAAATTAGTGCAACCACTATAGAGAACAGCATGCAGGTTCCTCAAAAAACTAAAAATAGAACTACCATATGACCCAGCAATCCCACTGCTGGGTATATATCCAAAGGAAGGGAAATTAGTATATCAAAAAGACATCTGCACTCTTATGTTTATTGCAGATACACAATAGCCAAGATATGGAATCAACCTGTGTCCATCAAAAGATGAATGGATAAAGCAATTGTGGTACATATATACAGTGGAATATTATATAGCCATAATAAAGAATGAAATCCTGTCATTTGCAATAACATGGATGACACTGGAGAACATTACGTTAAGTAAAATAAGCCAAGCACAGAAAGACAAATCTTGCATGTTCTCACTCACATGTGGGAGCTAAATATTAAAAACAATTGATCTCATGGAGACACAGGGTAGAGTGATGGTTCCCAGAGGCTTAGAAGGGTATCAGGGAGAGAGGGATAAAGTGGGGATGGTTAATGGGTACAAAAATATAGTTAGAAGGTTAGGTAGAATGAACAATATATATATATATATTTTGAGACATAGTCTAGCTCTGTTGCCCAGGCTAGAGTACCATGACATCAGCCTATCTCACAGCAACCTCAAACTCCTGGGCTCAAGCAATCCTTCTGCCTCAGCCTCCTGAGTAGCTGGGACTGCAGGCATGTGCCACCATGCCCAGCTAATTTTTTCTATTTTTGGTAGAGATGGAGTGTCGCTCTTGCTCAGGCTGGTTTTGAACTCCTGAGCTCAAAGGATCCGCCCACCTTGGCCTCCCAGAGTGCTAGGATTACAGGTATGAGCCACCTCGATGGGCCTAATGAACAATATTTGATAGCACAACAAAGTGACTATAATCAACAGTAAGTTACGGTATGCTTTAAAATAACTAAAAGAGTGGAATTAGAATGTTCCTAACATAAAGAAATGATAAATACCTGAGGTGACGGATACCCCAATCACCCTGAATTGACTGATTAACATTGTATGTCTGTATCAAAACATCACGTGTGCCCTATAAAGATATACAACTATTATGTACCCATAAAAATTAAAATGAATAAGTTTTTAAAAAATCATGGTGCTCCTGATTTTTCTAGCTAAAAGTCCTATTACCTCCTCAACTCCTATTATTCATATAGCCTATTAAATCCTGCTGCATATTACAGTTATAAAAGTACATATCTTTCTTACTGATTACTAATTCATGAAGACAAAGGATTATATTGTCTCCTTTTTATATGCACTCACAATATGTAGCATAATACTTTGCACATAGTACATGCACAATAAATATTGGTTGACTACTTGAAGTCTTGGGAGACAAGGGCAGACCAGAAAGGCCAGATCTATGCTATTTAATATGTATTTCAAGGTGAAAGATACCTTAGTTATCATCTAGTGTTTCCTACATTTTGCAGATGAAAAAATTGAAGTCCAGAGAGGTAAAGTGATTTTCTCAAAGTTACATAACTAATTAGTGGTATTCTAAAATCTAGACTTCAGATCTCTAGCTTGCTATCCTTAGCTTTTCACAATATATTACAATAACTTTTATCTTCTTGTTTTATGTCTATGTGTCTTCTGTGGCTTGGGAGGGACCTTCCAATGGCAGGGACCAAATCTGTTTACACAGATACTTAATCATGGCTTCTAAATATGTAGGACATGTACAAACTCCTTATACACATTCAAAGGAACTTTAAGTTCTTCCCCAGCAAAAACTTTTTTGGCCATCCTTTTGCCACGAACTCTTCCACTGATCCCTCCCTCAGAAGCCTGGACACCAGTGATCCTTTCCCTTCCTTCATCTACTGATTTCTTTCTCCAGAAGTAGGGAGGTTTGTTGATGGCTCACAGTCCTGTCTTGGGGAGCTGACTTAGCAAGGAAAAGTAGAAAATCCATCAGTCAGTGCCCACCAGCCCATCACAGCCCAGGAGCTTGAAATTTAACAATCACAAATAAATACAGAAGTTCAAGATCTAAGAATAGTCCTTATTGGCAGTGCAAAGGTACCACTTCAACTTGTAGAAAATTGCCTGTTTATCAGAAAAAAAAGAGAATCCTGGAAAGTTAACATTGGCTAGAACCTTAGAGATCACCTACTGCTCTCCCTGATTTTTCCAAATGAGGAAACAGGAGCTTTGAGAGATGAAGTAACTTGCAGTTACTCAACTAGCTGGTAGCAGGGCTGGGAGTAGACTCCAAGTCTCCTGTTTCCAAGACAGCTGTTCTTTATGTACTGGCAACATGTCCATCTAGCAAAACATGTCATAAAGTAGCCTCATCCTAAGCCATCAGGAATGAAAAACAAGTTATTCAAACCCTTCCTCTACTCTCTGGCAATATTTTTTTCCTTTGCATTTCTCTGTGACCTAGTCTCTCCTCTCTACTCTCTCCTCTCTCTCTCTCTTTCCTGGGCTCAAGCGATCCTACTGCCTCAGCGTCCCGAGTAGCTGGGACTACAGGCATGCGCCACTATGCCCGGCTAATTTTTTTTTGTATATATATATATATATATATTTTAGTTGGTCAATTAATTTCTTTCTATTTTTGGTAGAGACGGGGTCTCGCTAAGGCTGGTTTCGAACTCCTGACCTCTAGCCATCCGCCTGCCACGGCCTCCCAGAGTGCTAGGATTATAGGTGTGAGCCACCGCGCTGGCCTCTCTCTCTTTTTTAATCACTCTGTTTCTGTAAATCTCTCTCTCTCGGATTTGAAATTGAACTGTGGCATGCCTGCACGATTCTCTCAATTTTCTTTTTTCTCTAAGCTACTGTGTTTCCCGTCCAAAGGCAAACATGTATAAGCCAATCAAGACTCTCTTGGTGACCTTTGTGGAAAAAAATATTTAGAATTTCTGTATGAGAGAAGCTGAACCTACCTCCTAGCCTATCCAGTCAATTAAAATGAGTCTCTGGCCCCCCCCTGAGGGTTGTTAACCAATCCTAAAAAAGAAAAGATTAATCTCAGTTCTCCATCACCACTGTGCAGGGAGGCTGCTAACCAGTCAGAATCTGCCACTAGCAGTCATCAGAAAAACTGGCCAATCAGGCCAACCTTGTTACATGGTCTGGTAGGAAAAGAAACAAATTGATTGGAAAGGATAGTTCTAGCTCCACACCCTTTCCTTCCTGGACCCCAGTTTGTGAAGTGAAGGAAGAACCCTTCCCCAAGTCCATAGTTGAGAAGATCCATAGATCCTCAGCTAATCTTCTCTTGGACCATTTTTTGTTGTTTTCAAATTCACTCCACTCCTCACATAACCTCCACCCACTTTTTGTAGTCTCACTGCACCCCTATAGATCTAATTTCTTGCTTGAAACCCTGTAGAACTGGCCCCCAGGATTCTCAACCTCCCCACAGATCTCCACTCACCAGCATGTCAAATAACTTGTTTTGTATGATTTAGGTAGGTGAAAAACTTTTTTAGGTGATAATTGAGTCTCTTTCAGAACAGACTATCTCAAGGACCTTGCAATAAAAGTCTCTAGGGAGCAATGCAAAATTCAGTTGCAATGCTCCTAACTATAATAATCAAAGTGATGATGATGATGGTGATGATGAAGCTAGCAATTATTGAACTCTTACTGGGAACCAAGTACACTGCTAAAAGCTTCATGTATATTAACCCAATATTGGCTGTGGGGTAAGCATTATTATTATTCCCAATTTACAAAGGAAGAAATCGATTTAGAGGGATTAAACAGCTTGCCCAACAGCGATTTGGAAACCCAGTTCTGTCTGAATCCAGAGTCCACTGTTGTAAGGGAGTAAGGGTGTATTAAACATTGCAGGCTGTAACAACTTTTGGGAGGAGCCAGCTTCACAGCCCTGAAGCTGAGAGCCCAAAGGAATTCCGTTTTGGCGGGGATGGTGGTGTCTGGGGACCTCAGGAGATAAACTCAGATCCTTGCTAGCCTGTCTTCTCTTTTCTCCTAACAGTCTCAGTGTCTGGCACCGTTTAGTACTTGGGTAAATACCTGTTGATTGAGTCCCAAGGATCCCAGTCCTATTCTCCACTTACCCGCGCACTCCGGGCGCAGTCAACAAGTAGAACTGGAGAGAGATTGGGAAATTTCTCTCAAACCTGAGAGAATTCTAATCGAGCTGGAATCGTGAATTGAGGAAAGGCGCGGCGTCTCCCCCGCCTTCTCGCCCGCTTCTCCTATTTCTCCCCACTCCTTCCTCCTTCCTCTCAGGAGCTCAGGGCCATAAAAATGCAGATGGAGGATCGGTGTGAAATAACGGGCCCATATAAATCCCTCTGCCGCCCGCCTGCAAGATGGATTGGCCGCATTGAAATTCCTCCGCGAGGATAATTAAACTCGGGGCCTCATCCGGGCAAAATTACATTCCTGTAATGGCGTCGCTCGGGGTCCCGGGAAATTGCTCCGTGGGCTTTCAGCGGCGGTTTTTATCGCCGGCCGGGGTGTGCCTGGCTGCGGCTCGCCTCTCCTCCGGGACCGTAAAGCTGCTGCCGTGATTTATCCTCCCCTTCTCCCAAATCCGATTAAATGGAGGAGCTCGGGGCCGGGGCGCTGCGGGGCCCGGGAGCCGGGAGGGGGCGGCGGGAAGGACGGGGCCAAGGAGGGGAGGACAAACGGCCCCTCAGAGGGTGGCGGATTTGGCTTTATTTACAGCCGCGGCTTTCTTTTTATTTTTTATTTTTTATGGGGGTTTGGTGAGCTTTTTCCCATCTTTCTCGTGCTACGTTCAAGCACGATGCCAGGGAGGCTGGGGTTTAGAACTAGGTAGGCCTTGCTGCCCTCTTCCAGAGGGCAGGTCGGGTCCTGTCTGGGAGACAGAGGCCTACAGGAAGAGATGAGGGCCAGGAAGCTCCCCAACTTCCAACCACCAGTGGACGGACGACAGAAAGGGGACGAGAGAGAAGACAGGGCTTTCAGGAGAGCACCTCATGGGGGTACTATTTATCCCAACTCTTGTAGGTGAACCCTGGGCAGAGGCTTGGGCATGCCTGGGGTGACTTCACAACCTTACAGCAGGTTACAGGTGCCCATTATTGAGTCTGTCCCAGGCCTCAGGAAAGAGAGCTTCAGATCGTATGTAGCCCGTTTTCCGGCTCGGTGATGCTGGTTTTCTCATGGCTTATCACCAGAATAAGGAAAAGAGGGTAAAAAATGTGAGCCACCTATTATTGGCCCATTAAACCGGTTTCTCATGCAATGATGCCAGGGTCCCCGCGCGACAGAAGGCAGGAATCCCAAGACTTCCTTTTCCTCCTGCTCCATTTTAGGCACTGAACACCAAGCCTGACGGTATGGTATTTAACACGAACTCAGATTTTTTTTTTTTTGCAATGTGACTGCGCATGCTCGGAAAGGGGTCGGAAGTCCAATATCCCAAACGCCCTGCAGACCAAACCGCAGTCCACGTTGAGGATCAGCTTGCTTTGCGGAGTTGGCCTCATTTCTGCACACGGTAGGCTCTGCCTGTAGTTTCTCCTCTCCAACGCCAGGTGGAGCAACTGGTCGGGTACCGCCACAGAGCTGGCAGGTGGCGCTATGGCGCCCAAGCCGACACCCCCACGTTCAAATCGCTCTATCCGTGACTGAGCGACTCGTTGGCCCGGGCCACGCATGCGCCGAGCTTTCCTTTCGCTATTCCCGCCCCCCGCCCCTTGCTGTCTTCTCTGCGCTGGGAGCAGGTAAGGCCTTGGGGCCTCGTGCCCTCTCCGCGCCGCGCACGCGCGCGGGACACCGCACCTCGCGCGGACGCTTTGAGGCTCTTACCTTGCCTACTCCCACCCAGGTTCTCGCGCCCTCCCTGGCTCCCGGTATCCCCGTGCCTTAGGCTGCCTCTTCCGCGTGCCGGTGACCTCCAACCGCGCGGGCCTGGCGCCATCTTGGATGTCTCGTCGGGGGAGGGTGCCGGGGAGCTGGCGAAAGTCAGATCCTGGAGTGCTCATTTTCACCTGGTCCGACTCAGCCCTTGCAGCCGCTCTTTTCTCAGTGTCTTGCCATTTCAGATTGTCACAATTCCCAGGCTCTCTCCTCCTGTTTCAGTTCTTTCCTCCTCTTCCTGACTCTTGCCGCCTTTATTCCGAAGTCTCAAATGGGGATAATGGATTGTCTAGAGCCACCAGTCCCTCTAGTCAGCACCCCTCAATTTAAAAAGTAGGCCATGCACGTGGTAGAAGCAAACAGAATAGCCAAAACATCCCTTCCCATCAGGCTGTGCCTGGGAGAGCCAAGGCAGAAGAGAGACTGATCTCTTTGGACCCCTGGTCGTTTCCCAGTACCTTTTTCTTCCCTGGCACTCTGGTGAAGTTAGAAAAATCACAAGCTAGAGATGAGGGTTTCTGTTAGAGCAGGCCCAAAAGGGTGGGGTAAGACCAACCTAGTGGGACCAGCATGAGAGTCTGCACCTGCCGCCGTTACTCTAGGATTTATGAATCTCCCCATATTCTGCCATTAGGAGGGAAAAAAGTTTTAAGGAAGGGAATGGTTAAGTTACCATCCCCATATGTCTGTGATACATCTGCATTGAAGAAGAAACCCATGATGATTTAGAAGCCCTGATTCTGGATAGTGCTTTTGCCCAAGGTGTAGTCTACCATATGCACACTTGGCCATGGTTATGTGGCCAGTGATGGGATCTGCACTTTATTCAGGCTCTCATAATTGCCACCCTTTTTGTGCACTTGCCTCGTGCCAACACCACATTAAACTCTCAACAACTATTACTTGTAAATGAATAAATTTAATCCTAAAAACTATATTTTGTAAATGATAACACTGAGATTTAATTGCCTTGGAAAAAAGCCCTCACTTTTCTAAAAGCTTTAAAGAAGCATTGGATTTTGAGTCAAGAAAACCTGAATATCAGGCAGCAGAATTGGGTTACAGTTAATATTATAGGAAGAGATCAGAGTTCTAGACAGTATGACATGATATGTTCATAGGAAAAAAGGAAGTAGAGTTTTAGACAGGACAAGAGTTGAAGACATACGTTAATCTAAAAGTAATTAAGATCCTGGATTCAAAAAGGATTATAACCTAGACAGTCTGAGTCCAGTTCATTTACAGAAGTGGCATTTAACAGGCCTAAGCATTCACTGAGTATTTGAGTCTGTGGCGTATTAGAAAGCATGTAAACGGAGTGAGAATGAGTGAGTGAGTAAAAAAAAAAAAAAAAAAAGCTGGTAACTTAAAAGTGAAAACATTGGGTGGCAGGTGTGGTGGCTTTTGCCTATAATACCAGCACTTTGGGAGGCTGAGGCAAGAGGACCACTTGAGGCCAGGAGTTGAGACAGCCTGGGTAACATAGCAAGACCTTGTCTCTACAAAAAATTTAAAAATTAGCTGGGCATGGTGGCATCTGCCTGTTGTCCCGGCTACTTGGGAGGCTGAGGCAAGAGGACCACTTGAGCCCAGGAGTTTTAGGTTACAGTAAGCTGTGATCAGCCCATTGCTTTCCAGCCTGGGCAATAGAACAAGACCGTGTCTCTTAAAAAGAAAAGTGAGAAGATCTGAGTTCAGGTCTTGCCTCTGCCATTACTGTAGTTTCTAGACTGGTTTTAAGACAATGCTCTTAAAGTTAGGTGTACCTAACAATCATTTAGGAAACTTGTTTGAAATAGAGAGCACTTGGGCCTTATCCCCATAGATCTTGACCAGGAAGGTCAGGGTGGGGGGCAAGAATGTGTATTTTTAATACATACACCACCCATACACCCATACCCAGATAATTTTGGTTTAGGTGGACTTCTCACTTTGCTTGGAAAAACCTTGCCTTTAGGTCTTTAACTCGTCCTCCCTTTTCATGTAAATTCAGTTCTACTGACTTAGAACCAACAGAGTGTCAAGACTTGTTCAGAGCTCAGGAATACACAGTTTAGTATGCCATAGTATGATGGTGAAAATGCATAATCATTTAACAGTCATTGCTAAACATAATAATGGCAGAGATCCTCCATCTGCCTTATCCAGTTAATTAATGTAGGAAATTGAAGTGTTTTGAAGAATCATGTACTTCTAGGTAATTTAGTAGAGATTGTTGGAGACCTTCTAGTGTCTTGGCTTTCAACAGATATCTCCCAAGAGTACAATGACTCTAGTCTTTAAAGGGCAACTTTTTGAGGCCCAGACAACAAGGTCCAGAGAAGAGTTCTTTTTGAATAGAATCTGAAAAGGCAAAGGACACTCTGGGAAAATTCCTCTGGCTACTGCAAATCATGAGGCTAAGGAAATGGATACCAGGTCCTAAAGCTGAGACCAAGCGACTACTTGTTCAGACCAGGGGAAATCACTTGATTATAAGGTATAAGGAAATCTTGAGAGTTGTTTGGGGTTTCTAGAGGAAAATCATGACTTCAGGGTTCTAATTCCACCTTTGCTGATGACTTAAGATCAGTCACTCTGCTTTCTAGGCAGTTAGCTTTCTTAACTTTCTTAACACCTTCTAATAAGGGTGTAGTTTAGTGAACAAGGACAATGTGTATAATGTTTCTGTAATTCCAGTTCTCCTGTCACAGCCCCTCACCCCCTGAAAATGTACGCCTGCTCAAAGTTCGTCTCCACCCCCTCTTTGGTAAGTACCTGCTTTTTTTCTGTGAGAGTTTTAAAGCAGGGACCAGTTTGTCTCTTCCTTACTATCAGACCTTGTTCTTCACAGCTGAACTGGAGGAAAGTGAATGAGATTCTTGAATGCCCTTTGCTGTTTAGCCTAACAGAATATAATGAATGCTTACTAGATGTTTACCCTAACCCCGTGTCCCTTAGAGAGTAGTTAACTGTTCTTATCCAACTGTCTTAGGAGAAGAGTATAGATGAGAGTCTAAACTAAGATTAGGTCATTCCTGATCCTGAAACTGTATGTTCCCTGTAAACTGGAACCCAGCCAGAGGTGGTAAACTTAAAGTAGATTATATAACTTGGGCTGAGTGCACAGTGTTTAGGATCTTGTATTGACTGAGCCATAGCTAGGAGTTCATTCTCGGACTTAAATTTGGGTGGGAAACTAAAATACACATAAATAAATACATATTGAAAAAGTATTTGACTCGGAAGCAGTAGTGTGGAAGAAATTAAAAATTATCAGATACTGGAGATGGTTGGTTCATCCATAAATAAAAAGGAGTGATGCTATTACTAGGTACCATTTATTGAGCACTTACCGTGTGTCTAGCACTGAGTTTACCTGTTTGTATATATAATCTCATTTAGTCCTCAAATCAGCCCTGAGAGATATTATTCCCATTTGATAGATGAGAAGACAGGCTTTAAAAGATTTAAGTGACTTGTCCAGAGATCACACAGCCGATAGTTAAGATTTAAATGTCAGCCTGTCTGACTTTCCAGCCCTGACTAGAGACACTGGCTTGAGGTTAGTCAGAAGAGGCTACTAGGAGAGGGTAAATTTTGAGCATGGATCTTTGTGCCTATTTCCTAGAAGGATGTGTTCAGGGAAAGATGCCCAATTATTGGCTTCCTCTTGTGGGCTTGCCATTACTGATAAGCCCCCGACTTAGATAGTTCAACTTATAATTTCTTGACTTTAGAATGATACAAAAGTGATAGACATTTAGTAGAAACCATACTTTGAATTAAGAATTTTGATCTTTTCCCAGGCTAGTGATAAGATAGTATAATACTCTGTCACAATGCTGGGCAGTGGCAGTGAGCCATAGCTTCCAGTCCACCACTGCTTTTTTTTTTTTTTTTTTTTGAGACAGAGTCTCACTTTGTTGCTCAGGCTAGAGTGAGTGCCATGGCGTCAGCCTAGCTCACAGCAACCTCAATCTCCTGGGCTCAAGCTATCCTGCTGCCTCAGCCTCCCGAGTAGCTGGGACTACAGGCATGTACCACCATGCCCGGCTAATTTTTTTTTTTTATATATATATTTTTAGTTGGTCATTTAATTTCTTTCTATTTTTAGTAGAGATGGGGTCTCACTCAGGCTGGTTTCAAACTCCCAACCTTGAGCAATCTGCCTGCCTCGGCCTCCCAGAGTGCTAGGATTACAGGCATGAGCCACCACGCCCAGTCCCACCACTGCTATTAATAATACTCTATAGTATACTATGTTGCCAAATGATTTTGCCCAACTGTAGGCTAATGTAAATGTTTTAAGCACATTTAAGATTAGGCAAGGCTAAAGTCTACTGTTTGCTAGGTTTGGTGTTTGAAATGCATTTTCAACTTATGATGGATTTATCTGGATATAACCCCATGATAAGCTGAGGAGCATCTGTATATATATCTCCTTTGTTGAGTGAAGCAAATGCTTCTGAGGCTAAGATTTCTTTTTTTTTTTTTTTTTTTTTGAGACAGAGTCTCACTTTATTGCCCAGGCTAGAGTGAGTGCCGTGGCATCAGCCTAGCTCACAGCAACCTCAAACTCCTGGGCTCAAGCAATCCTGCTGCCTCAGCCTCCCAAGTAGCTGGGACTACAGGCATGTGCCACCATGCCCAGCTAATTTTTTTTCTATATATATTAGTTGGCCAATTAATTTCTTTCTATTTATAGTAGAGATGGGGTCTCGCTCTTGCTCAGGCTGGTCTCGAACTCCTGAGCTCAAATGATCCGCCCACCTCGGCCTCCCAGAGAGCTAGGATTACAGGCTTGAGCCACCGCGCCCGGCCTGAGGCTAAGATTTCTTATTCTCAAGGGCTGTAAAAGGGTACAGCAAGGGTTGATAAGATAATCTCTTATGGCCCAAAAAGAAATAGACTTGGTTTCCTTAAAGCAAAGCCTAAGAAGCAAAAGAACTGGTGTGGTTCTCGAATCTAGATTTTGCTAAAAGTAAGAATAAATGATCCAAGATTCTGATTTTCTTTTATTTTTTTATTTTATTTTTTTGAGACAGAGTCTCACTTTGTTGCCCAGGCTAGAGTAAGTGCCATGGCGTCAGCCTAGCTCATAGCAACCTCAAACTCCTGGGTTCAAGCAATCCTACTGCCTCAGCCTCCTGAGTAGCTGGGACTACAGGCATGTGCCACTATGCCCAGCTAATTTTTTCTATATATATTAGTTGGCCAATTAATTTCTTTCTATTTATAGTAGAGATGGGGTCTCGCTCTTGCTCAGGCTGGTTTTGAACTCCTGACCTCGAGCAATCCGCCCACCTCAGCTTCCCAGAGTGCTAGGATTATAGGTGTGAGCCACGCGCCTGGCCCCAAGATTCTGATTTAAGTGTGAGAATGGAAAGGGAATCAGGAGAGAGAAGACCCTTTCTGATGATGTAACAACTTAGCATGGTTCTAAAACTCCTCTCCACAGCCTTCCTTGACCTTCCTGCCCTTGTGTCATTCCTGCTAGGTCAAGAGCACTTCTCAGCTGCTAAGTCGACCATTGTCTGTAGTGGTGCTGAAACGACCAGAAACACTGACAGATGAGGTATCTCACTGGTGGAGTTTAGGACTGTGGTGTCAGGGTGAGGGCTAGGGAGGGTTACCTGCCAGAACCAGTAGGGGGAGTGCTGGGGACACACAGCTTAAAATTAGTAAAGTATAAAGGCCATTGGTTTTAGGCAGAGATGGAGGACAGTTAATACAATGTATGTTCTAGTGCTCCAGCTTTTGCCACTGGCAGCACAAGCCCCTATGCTCCTAACTGCCATTACTTGGCCTAGTCTACTGACTTCAGTTGGGAGCATCTAGTCTCAGGAAGATGATCTTCTTAGGGTACCGAAAACAGGCCAGAGCCTCAATCTTACAGTTCTAAACTGCACCTGAATTGTGAAGGCATTTGAAGTCCACCTTCTACATTAAAAGGTTCTTTTGCCAGCATTTGAGAGAGTTTTCCAGGGAGTTAAATGATTTTCCATTTGAGGGAGAAACCTTGGGATTTGGCAGCATAAAGGGTTTAAATGGTACAAAAGTTTCCAAAGCAAAAGGGTTTCCAAAAAACTTTACCTTGTACCTGCCTCTTCTTCACAGAACCTCAGGATCCTGGCAGTCTCACGTCCCCTGACCTCAGTTGTCCCTAGCCACAGCTTCCAAACCAGCGCCATTTCAAGGGACATCGACACGGCAGCCAAGTTCATTGGGGCTGGGGCTGCCACAGTTGGGGTAGCTGGCTCTGGGGCTGGGATTGGGACCGTGTTTGGGAGCCTCATCATTGGTTACGCCAGGTAAGCTGTCATACCGTCCATTGGCTCTCTGATATGCTTTCTGAAGGTCTGGGCAGAAATATTTGGGGGTCTAAAGCTACACTATTCTGTATCTTAGCAACTAGCTACATGTTGCTATTTTGAATTTAAATTTTAATTAATTAAAAATACATATAGTTTAGGTTTTCAGTCCCACTATTTCAAGAGCTCAGTAGCCACATGTGGCTAGAGGCTACCATATTCAATAGAGCAGATAAAGAGTGTTTATATTGTTGAAGTAAGTTCTATGGAACAGCTTTGGTCTAGAGCAGGGATTGGGACACTAAGGCCCAAAGGCCAAATTTGGGCCACAGCCTGGTTTTGTATGGTTGAGCTAAGAATGATTTTTTTATTGTTTTTTAGAGACAGGGTCTTGCTCTGTTGACCAGGCTAGAGTGCAGTGGCATCATCATAGCTCACTGTAGCCTCCAAATCCTGGGCCCAAGGGATCCTCCTGCCTCAGCCTCCCAAGTACTGGAACTAAAGATGCCTACCACCACACCCAGCTAATTTTTTGTTTTTTGTAGAGACACGGTCTCACCATTGCCCAGGCTTTAAAGGTTTTGTTTTGTTTTTGTTTTTTGGGGTTTTTTTAAAGCAACAGAGACCATATGTGGCCCACAAAGCCTAAAATATTTACTATCTGGTCCTTATAGAAAGAGCATGTCATCCCTGGTCTAAAGCATCAGTGAACATAGTGGCTTACTGTTTTTCCCCATCTCTGGGAATTTACCTCTGTCACTCCTGGGAAAACTGGCTCTGCAGCCAGGCCCTACTCCCTACACCTGAGACTATTTAGTCCCTACCAACTGTGGACAACTCACTGTTCAAACTAAATTAATCCCCTAGAGACCAGCAAGTTCTTTTTATTGTCTTTGGGGAGATAGGATTATTTTTTAGGGTTTATAGTTAAAAAGAAGCCTGACTGCTTCTGTACCCACAATTCTGTTAAAAGCTGGTGTTGCTTTACTTTAACTGTCAAGACTTCAGAGGGCAGAGTAAGGGAAATAACAAACTACATTTTGACTTTCAAAGGGGGCCGGTGGGGGGTACTTTATCCTATTTTAACTCATATTTTAACTCACAGACCATGTGTAGCTTATTTTTTTTTAAAGACAGAATCCCACTCTATTGCCCGGGCTAGAGTGCCATGGCATTTGCCTAGCTGTGACAGAATCTCACTTTATTGCCTGGGCTAGAGTGCCATGGCATCCGCCTAGTTCACGGCAACCTCAAACTCCTGGGCTCAAGCAATCCTGCTGCCTCAGCCTCCAGAGTATCTGGGACTACAGGCATGCGCCACCATACCTGGCTAATTTTTTCTATATATATTTTTAGTTGGCCAATTAATTCCTTTCTATTTATAATAGAGACTGGGTCTTGCTCTTGCTCTTGCTCTTGCTCAGGCTGGTTTTGAACTCCTGACCTTGAGTGATCCTCCTGCCTCAGCCTCCCAGAGTCCTAGGATTACAGGCATGAGCCACCACGCCCAGCTTCCATGTGTAGCTTTTTAAAGGCCAAAATCTTTCACTGTTTTCAAATGAGAGAATGTAGTCTGTCTCTCTGACTCTTGACCTCTGGAACAGTGTTTTTTTCTAATTGTGTTGTATAAAGTCCTAGGATTCTGAGGATGTGCCCCAGAGACTGCCTTAGAGAATGAAGGGGAGCCCAAACAACCCTTTAAAATTTCCCACTTTTGTACCATTGCAGTTTTGTTTTTATATGTTTCCTGTTTTGGGTTCTTGTTGCTTGAAGTGTGAAAACACTGCTCTAATAGTCCCATCGTTCTGGATGCTTCCTCCATCCTCCATTCCTGGATATTATTAAGTGTCTAGGCTGAGAGGTCTTAAGTTATGGTAATGATAACTTACGCCTAGAGAAAGTAATGATTGTACCTAGGCCATGTTATAGGATTTTAGATTGTCCATTCACCCCTCATTCAGTCCCCGTGGAACCCTTGATGCATCAGGGCAAGAATTTGGGCATGATGATGTCACCCTGAAAGTCTCCTTAAATAAGACAATCTTGAGGGGAATTCTCCCTGAGTCTACCTTAGATGTTTGTCATTTTCTTTGTTTGAAATTCAGTCTTTTCTCCTCTTCTTCCAGGAACCCTTCTCTGAAGCAGCAGCTCTTCTCCTACGCCATTCTGGGCTTTGCCCTCTCAGAGGCCATGGGGCTCTTTTGCCTGATGGTGGCCTTTCTCATCCTCTTCGCCATGTGAAGGAGCCTTCTCCACCTCCCATAGTTCTTTCTCCTGTGTCTTGTCTGCCCTGTGTGTTCCTTTTCCTATACCTCCCCAGGCAGCCTGGGGAAAGTGGTTGGCTCAGGGTATGACAGAGGAAAGGTAAATAAATACTGTATTAATAAGATGTTTCTTGAGTCTCCTGTGTATATTTCTTTTCCACAGTTGGCTGAGTGACTTGGTGAGAGTAAAAGGCCCTTGAGGGTGGTGATGGATCTAAACTCAACATGGGTCTGCCTAGCCTCCCTTGTTAATTATCTGTTTCAGTGAACCTTTATTCAAAATAGCTCTCCTTTTTAATAACTGTCCCATAGCATGGCTTGCTACTTGCCTTGGAGGATTGGGGTCAGTAGCAACTTAACAATGCTAGCTGAAAATGTTGACTGATGGGCTTTCTGTTTCCACTGTTGACTGTCCTGGTTCAGGCCCTTATTGTCACCCCTCCTAGTCTATTTTAATAACCTCTTAACTGGCTTCTGCCTCCAGTCTCTTCCCTCTAGCATTTACTTATACCCACCATTGGCAGGTGATCCTCTTAAGCACAGGACTAGTTTTGTCATTTACCAATTCTAAAACAGTGTGACTTCAGCTTTATCTGTTATTATTCCTATATGCCCTGCCCAAAGTGGACTGTCATTTTTTTCAAATGCTTTCCTGTCCTTATATGTTCCAGCCTTGTCCCTTCTCTACCCATCTTTAGTTTCTTATTTTGAATCTTTGCTCGCTTTCCTCTTTTTCAAACTCTTATCCTTAAAGACTTGGCTTAAGTGCAACCTCCTTGAAGCTATTTTCTGTTTTTCATCCTCAAATGAACGTTAACCTCTGTAAAGGACCATAGAGCATCCTTTATAATATAATAGTTTGAAATACTTAGGGTCTATGATAAAATGTGGATATGTGTGCACATGAGTGCTTTATCTTCTAAGCTAGATTGCCAGTTTCTTGAGGCAGAGACTACTTCATGTTCATCTTTGTATTTCTAAAAGTATCTAGCATGCTATACCTCAAAAAGTGCTTAGTCAAATTTTTCATTTAATCATCTCATCCAACCCCCTCACTTCACAAGTGAGGAAACTGAGCCTTTAAAAGGTCAAAGGATTCTCTCAGAGGCATTTACTGGCAGAGATGGAACTAGAGCCAGGGTCATCTCTTGCAGTCCAGGGTGTAAGACTATTGGTCTTGTGGGACTCTCTCTAAGCTTAGTGTTGCTGGCAACTGTTACAGCATTTTCCCAAGTAGGGAGGAAAGGGTAGAGTAAGCAAGGATAAACCTTTTCTCTTAAGAGTGCCTCAAGAGGGACTTTGTACTGTAGAATCAGTATAAAGATGAGAAATTACTTATATTTTCTAAAGGCTTGATAAACTTTCAATAAGCCTTATCTTACACATACTTGAAAAATGGTATACATTATTGTTCTTTCAGAAAATGTAGGTGACCACAATAGTATTACTTTTGGTCCAATGAGTGATTAAAATTAAAACCCAGGGCAGGGACTTGACCCCAGAATAAACTGAAGCTCAGGAAGCAGGTCACTCCAAATCATTCCCCCTTGCCTTTTTGCTATTGTGCTCAAGGGTTGAAAGGGTTCCTGTCCGCAGTTTGCTTCCTGATTGCTATATTGTCTTCAAATAACTACTTTCTGGGTTGTGAACCTCACAAGATCAGATCCTAACTTCTGTCTCCTCTAGCCAAGAGTTGGTGGGAAGTATTAATATTTACATATTTGGAGATGAGAAATAGCCCTCCCTTTGTTTCTGTCACTTGAATTTAAACCTCTGGTAGGATCCACTGCTGCCCCATCCTATTCTTGAGTCATCAGGTATCTCTGTTTTATTTCCTTGGTCCTTTGTTTGCAACTGGGTTGAGCTAACCTCTTAACAACTTAGGTCCTTGGAGTGCAAAACTTGGTAGCCAGCATATTTTGTTGTCTCTGAGGTGAATGATGACATGGTTTTGCAAGAAGCTTAGAAGCAAATTTCTTCAGGAAGAATCAAAGCAACCTAGATCCTGTTAGTTTCAGGCCCCAAAAGATACTAAGTCATTAAATACGAAATGTCTCATTTTGAATCAAAAGTTTATTATATCTCAAACAAGAAGCAATACAATTAAAGTTGTACCTAAACTATCAATACAGTTTTGCCATCTTAATGGTAGCTTGTTTATGCCAGCAGCAAAGAAACTTGGAGAGCAAGTGGCGACGAAATTGTGAAAAGCGTTTTCCACAGCTTGTTGAGAATTGAATATTTTTCCTTGCAAGAAGTGGTCCAAAGCCTGGAGGAAGTGGTAGTCAGTTGGTGCAAGGTATGGTGAATAGGGTAGATGACAGAGAGTTTCCAAGTCCAGCCTCTGTAGTTTGAGCTCATTGTTTATATGACATGTGGTTGAGCATTGTCTTGCAGGAGGATTGGCTTGTCTCTATTGACCAATCTTGGCTGCTTAATCACAAGCATCTTCATTATTTTGTCCAATTAGTTGTAGTAGACATCCATTGTAATGGATTGACCAGGTTTCATGAAGCTGTAGTGGTTAATACCAGTGCTGGGCCACCAAACAGAGACACCGTTAGCTTTTCTTTTTTTTTTTTTTTTTTTTTGAGACAGAGTCTCACTTTATTGCCCAGGCTAGAGTGAGTGCCGTGGCGTCAGCCTAGCTCACAGCAACCTCAAACTCCTGGGCTCAAGCAATCCTGCTGCCTCAGCCTCCCAAGTAGCTGGGACTACAGGCATGTGCCACCATGCCCGGCTAATTTTTTCTATATATATTAGTTGGCCAATTAATTTCTTTGTATTTATAGTAGCGATGGGGTCTCGCTCTTGCTCAGGCTGGTCTCGAACTCCTGAGCTCAAATGATCCGCCCACCTCGGCCTCCCAGAGAGCTAGGATTACAGGCTTGAGCCACCGCGCCCGGCCAGCTTTTCTTGAATGTTCAGTCTTGGACTGTTTTGGCATTTCATCTTTATCCAACCATTGTGCCAAATTCTTGTGATTGTCAAAAAGAATCCATTTTTCATCATATGTAACAATACAGTGTAAAAATGGTTCATTTTTATGTCGTGACAGCAAAGAAAGGCAACTTTTGAGAGGATTTCTCTTCTGATGTTCATTTAATTCATGTGGTACCCATCTATCCAGCTTCTTTACCTTGCCGATTTGTTTCAAATGGTCCAGTGTTGTTGGAATAGTAATGTCAGACCTTGCTGCTAATTCACACATAGGTTGAGATGGCTTTGCTTTCAGCTCATCATTTTTTTTTTTTTTTTTTTTTGAGACAGAGTCTCACTTTATTGCCCAGGCTAGAGTGAGTGCCGTGGCGTCAGCCTAGCTCACAGCAACCTCAAACTCCTGGGCTCAAGCAATCCTGCTGCCTCAGCCTCCCAAATAGCTGGGACTACAGGCATGTGCCACCATGCCCGGCTAATTTTTTCTATATATATTAGTTGGCCAATTAATTTCTTTCTATTTATAGTAGAGATGGGGTCTCGCTCTTGCTCAGGCTGGTCTCGAACTCCTGAGCTCAAATGATCCGCCCACCTCGGCCTCCCAGAGAGCTAGGATTACAGGTTTGAGCCACCGCGCCCGGCCTCAGCTCATCATTATGGTCTCCCATAGACCCATCACTTTGGTCTCTGGTCGCCCATATGGCTCATTTTCAATTTTAAAATCACCAGAACAGAACTTCTCAAACCATCAACCTACTGTGTGTTCATTAGCCACATCCTTCCCAAACACTTTGTTGATATTTTGAGCTATCTGCACAACATTGATTCCACAGTGGAACTCATATTTGAAAATAACACAAATTTTTTACTTATCCATGGTTTCACAAAAATTGCTCTAAGAAAAAATTTGAATGATAATCACAAGCCAAACCATGTGTTTGAAAAAATGAGGGTGTACCTTCACAGTAAAATAAAAATAAAATGAGTGTCAAAGTGAAATGTCAGAGATACCAACTGTCAACCTTAGTATTTAAGGGAATCAGACATTTCATACTTAATAACCTAATACATCCTAGAACTTCATAGAGGGGTGCTATGTTTTAATAGATACGGTCCAAAGAGCAAATTTTCTAAAGAGCTCTCCAACTTTGATAACATATTTATGAAACCTTTCTACTTGTGCTGGTAGTTTTAGAAATAGCACGTGATTTGAAATTAGAAGACTGGTTCTAATCTCTCTTCTAGCACTGGCTACTGTGATGTTGGGCAGACCACTAACCAGTAACTTTCTAGAACCTCAGTTTCTCCCCATCTACTAAACGGGTAATAATACTCATTCCAGGGATTATGCAAATACATGCCAAGGTACCTGGAGCATTTGGAAAGGATAAAGCCATCAAAATGCAATGTATATTGATTATGTTAATAATTTGCTTTCTCATGGAGAAAGCATGGAGCTCAGAACATTATAGCCATTTTATAGGCAGTGTCTATGCCACCCAGAAGAGGGTTGGCATAGAGGAGGGAACTGACTATCCAAAATTTTTTTTTTGAGACAGAGTCTCACTCTGTTCCCCGGGCTAGAGTGCAGTGGCATCACCCTTACTCACAGCAACCTCAAATTCCTGGGCTCAAGTGATCCTTCTGCCTCAGCCTCGAGAGTAGCTGGGACTACAGGCATGCACCACAATGCCCAGCTAATTTTTTCTATATATATTTTTAGTTGGCCGATTAATTTCTTTCTATTTTTAGTAGAGGCGGGGTCTCACTCTTGCTCAGGCTGGTTTCGAACTACTGACTTTGAGGGATCCGCCCACCTCGGCCTCCCAGAGTGCTAGGATTATAGGCATGAGCCACTGTGCCCGGCCCCAAATTTTTAAAGTCCGGCCAGAAAGCATATATAGAGAGAAACTAGGGGCCAGGCACAGTAGCTCACATCTGTAATCCTAGCACTCTGGGAGGCTGAGGCGGTCAGATCACTCAAGGTCAGGAGTTTGAAACTAGCCTGAGCAAGACCCTGTCTCTACTAAAAATAGAAAGAAATTAATCGACCAACTAAAAATATATATACAAAAAATTAGCCAGGCATGGTGGCGCATGCCTGTAGTCCCAGCTACTCCTGAGTCTGAGGCAGAAGGATTACTTGAGCCCAGGAGATTGAGGTTGCTGTGAGCTAGGCTGACGCCACAGCACTCACTCTAGCCTGGGCAACAAAGTAAGACTCTGTCTCAAAAAAAAAAAAAAAAGAGAGAGAGAGAGAACCTAGGGATGCTAAAAACACAGGGACCTGCTTCCCTCTTCTTCACAGAGTCAATTGTGTTTCTTTGGCACCTGGGAGGAATGTCAGTAGGTTTGTGCTATTCTCATTAGAATTAAATGGCGCATCTTGAAAGTCATCTAAATGCTAAACAGCAGTAATGAGGAGACCTCCTCCAGCCTCCGTTGAGGCCTTCACAAGGTCATCAGGAAGAGAAAGCTGCTCAGGAACAACCCGGGTGATTTAGTTTGATTTGATGGCTAGACACCTAGGTTAGTTCTGTGTCTTCACTCAAATAAAATGAAAGAATATTCATGTAGAATTCTGAACTAGAAAAAGGAAGAGCAGTAGTATCACACTGGTGAGTAAGTTTTGAGCAGTAAAATTTTGCCTTTATTGAACCATAACTCATAATACCATGCATTTTCCAACATGTATTAGGACTCATTCCTGAACACTTTGGTGTTCTCACCATTTGATGAGGAAAAACCAAAACATGGGAAGATCTTTTAGTCCCCAGGAATTCCTTAAAATTTCTTTATTTTTGAGCATTTACCTTGAGGCACTGTGAATATTAGTACATTGTCACCAAAGTAGCCGCTTCAGACATGACAGAAGACATGGATAGAATACCAGGCATGAGGTCAGGCCCTTCTCATCTCAAATGCTAGCTTCCCTTATTAGTGTAGATGGTTAGTTAGAAATAGTTTATTCCTACTTTCTCCCCCTATTCCACCTCCAAA
This sequence comes from Mirza zaza, assembly GCA_008750895.1. Lineage (NCBI taxonomy): Eukaryota > Metazoa > Chordata > Mammalia > Primates > Cheirogaleidae > Mirza > Mirza zaza. The sequence continues at coordinate 29,365 of VSMD01044030.1, forward strand.
AGATCATCTCCTCTTATCTTTTGAATAAGTGCTATAGTAAGCAGAATTTTTTTAATGACCCTCTTTTTTCCCCCTTTTTGAAAAAACTATAGTATTTCATGTGTACCTCTGCTCGAATAAATGACCTTCTTAAAGATGACCTCTAATCCCCAGAACCTGTGAATTGGATAGTACTCCCTGGTTATGTTATGTGGAACTGTTGACATTAAGATAGGGAGACTATCTGGGTGGCCCTGATCTAATGACATGAGCCCTTAAAAGCAGAGAGCTGGCCTGGTGGCTCACACCTGTAATTCTAGCAATTTGGGAGGTTGAGTTGAGGCAAGAGGATTGCTTGAGGCAAGAAGTTTGAGACCAGCCTGGGAAATATAGTGAGACCCCATTTCTACAAAAAAAATTTAAAAAAAATAGCCTGGCATAGTGGCAGGCACCTGTATAGTCCCAGCCACTCAGGAGGCCGAAGCAAGAGGATTGCTTAAAGCTTAGGAGTTTGATCATAGTGGCATGATCATAGCTACAGTGAGCTATGATCATGCCACTGTACTCCAGCCTGGGCAAGAGAGTGAGACCCTCTCTCAAAAAAAGCAGAGAGCTTTCTCAGGTTGATAGCAGAAGAGAAAGGCAATTTGAAGAAAGAATTTAATGCACCAGTCCAGGCTTTGAAGTTAGAGGGGACCATATGCAAGGACTAGAAAGTGGCCTCTAAGACCTGAGAGTGACCCCCTAGCCAGCAACCAGCAAGGAAATGGGGACCTCATTCCTGCAACTGCAAGGAACTGAATTCTGCCAACAATCTGAATGAGCTTTCTTCAGATAGGTAAGAGTCCAGACAACTTGACTTTGTCTTTCTTGATTTTGGCTTTATGAGACCCTAAACAGAGAACCCAGTCAAGCCTGCCTGGATTTGTGATCCACAGAACACTAAAATAATAAATGGATGTTGTTTTTCTTTTTCTTTTCTTTTTTTTTTTTTTTTTTTTTTTTTTTTTTTGAGGCAGAGTTTCATTTTGTTGCCCGGGCTAGAGTGAGTGCCGTGGTGTCAGCCTAGCTCACAGCAACCTCAAACTCCTGGGCTCCAGCAATCCTTCTTCCTCAGCCTCCTGAGTAGCTGGGACTACAGGCATGCGCCACCATGCCCAGCTAATTTTTTCTATGTATATTAGTTGGCCAATTAATTTATTTCTATTTATAGTAGAGACGGGGTCTCGCTCTTGCTCAGGCTGGTTTCGAACTCCTGACCTCGAGCAATCTGCCCGCCTCGGCCTCCCAGAGTGCTAGGATTACAGGCATGAGCCACCGCACCCAGCCTTATACTGCTAAATTTGTGGTAATTTGTTATGTAGCAATAGAAAACTAATACAAGTGCAATATTCCAATCTGCAGTACGAGTAAAATTTCATTTGGATCTTGAATTGAAAGGAAACTCTAAAAGTTGATTTATCATGCTCTACCTCCCAATTTCATTGACTCTAATCTAGCTCAGGAAGGCTAAACAAAGAAAGACATTTTTTAAAAAATTGCATACCGTACTCTTACCATAGCTGTTTCATTTGTGTGAGGTATTTTTTTTTTCCTCTTTTTTTAACAGATGAGAAAACTGAGACTTCAGGTTCGAGAATCATGACTTGGTTCTCTAGGTAGGAAGTGATAGAACAGAATAGAAACCCTCGCCTAAAGCTCCGAATTATACCACATTGCCTCCTAGGGCGGTGGGTGGGGCAGACAGGATATCACTGGAGAGGAGGCAAAGACAAATCTGGACAGCTTTTGAAATTTCTCAGTGAAGTTGATTATCTGTTTTTCTTATAATGACTATCCCTATCCCTGCTGTTATCTTGCAGATAGGTAGCATTTTGCCTGCCCCTGGGTTTATTTTACCCCCACTGTTCCATTTCTGGGTTTCTGGGCAGGCTCAGTTTAGTTGGCTCATCTCTGCCCCCAAGAGGGATATTTTTAACCATTGCGAATTACAGCCTTCCAGGAACTGTGTGGCTGCTTTTACAGAGATGAACTCTGCATATCTTGCCGGGGGCATGTTTGGGGGGCTGTTTGTGTATGTGTAAGGATTGTAGTTGAGCAGACTTGCTGCCCCGCTGTGGCTTTTCCATTCACATCTCCCAGCTGCTGAAGCAGGGACTTCAAGTTTCCAAAACATAGCTGCAAAGGGTAACAAACAGCTAGCCCATAGCTCCCTTAGCAACAGGAGAATAATCAGTAGGGATTTAAGATAGGGAGAAAATTTAGCTCCCGGAAAATTTGTACAGTACCCCAAAGACCAATAAAATTCTTAGAAAGCACCTTGACCTTGTGGAGTCAAGATTGAAAGTCCCAGAATCCTGGGTTCCAGCTACTCACTGCATGAATGGCTTTTGGTTAACTCTTCCTGTGCTTCAATTACTTCCCTTGTATGAAATAGACAAGACTATCTGCCTCCCTGAAATGTCATAGAAATAAGTGAAATTAGGTTTTAAAACTACTTGTTGGAGACGTGGATTGTATAAATTATCTCTAACTCTGCAGTTTCTTAGTTACCACTTTACCAGGAGTAACTTAACACTAAGTTTCTCTGCCAGTACTAAAATTAGACTCCACCACTCTGGGGTTTCCTTTTCTCTCTCTTGCTTTTGTTTTTGGGGAATGGGGGAGACATCTGTGCTGTTGGAGTTAATAATAAACGAAAGACTAAAGAAAAACTTCACCCACTATAAAACACTATTTTCATCCTACCTACTTTATCATTCTTGCAAAGAAGGGAGCCAAATCTGCCCTAGATTTTGATTACTTGATTCATTTTTGGAAAAGGAGCTGAAAAAGCCTAGGGAGTGAAAGAGGTTGAAATAAACAGAATAGGAACAGAGGGAAGCTAGGCTCCTGATCTTTCCAGCCTCCCTTCCTTTCCCGGCCAGATAGGCTTTCTGCCACCAAAACCAAGATTCTGTCACATCACAAAAGGGCCTGGAGTTACTGCTAAGTGTCCTAGCATCTCTGAGGGTGGCAGTTTGGGGTATTGGGCACTTTTCCTGCCCAGGGACATGGGAAAAAGGAAATAGGCAAGGAGGGAATCAATCTTTTCCAGCTGCAACCTGGAGAGAAAAGGAACAAATTCTTCACCAGGGAAGATTGTGTAAACAGCGCCTTTGGCTGGAGCCATAGAGTTGGGGAAGCAAAGAAAGGGATCTTTGTTCTCCCCTACCCCAGCCAAAGCACAATCGTAGAGCTGAGATTGTTTGCTTTGGCAAAGGACTCTCTGCCTGAAAGGACTAGGCGTTCCAGAGACTGGTGAGGCCTCTGTTGCATTTCCCTTATGGAGCTGAGGAGAGGACAACCCCCAGCCTAAATTTTTTACCTAAGGAAGTGAGCTGGAGAGTCCAGAGGCCTAAGGCATCTGGCTCATTCTTCTCTAGATCTGTTCACCCACAGTTTGTTAGTTTAGTTGACCTCAATCTTCCTGCCTTTGAGGGTACTTTTGGTTTTTGTACTAGTGTTCTATCGCAAAGAAACTACATTTTCACCAAGAGCAAGACAATGCCAGAGCTTCCCTCTAAGGAATCCAGCAGGAAAAAGGGATTCTAAAGTCATCTTATCCACCCTGTGACTTTTAGGTTACATTGAACATCACCCTGACAATTGCAATCAATCTTACAAAAATCTCCAGAGATGTAGTACTTTTCTTGGGTAACATTCATGTCTCACAAATGCAAGGTAATATTTATGTAGTGCCTGCTTATGCCAGGTGCTTTACAAACGCCATTTTATTTAATCTTCGTGACCAACCTATGAGGTAGATATAATTACCCCCATTTTACAGATTAAGACACTAGGGATTAGCAAAATTAAACAATTTGTCACATAGATGGCCTATTTTTTTTGCTAGGGATGCCATAACAAAGTACCACAAACTGAGTGGCTTTAACCACTCATATTTCTATTTAATAATAGAAAGTTATTGTCTCACGGTTCTAGAGGCTGAAAGTTTAAGATCAAGATGTTGACAGGGTTGATTCCTTCTGAGGGCTGTGAGGGGGAATCTATTCCATATTTCTCCCCTCGCTTCCAGTAGTTTGCTGGCAATCTTTGGCATTCCTTGGCTTGAAAATCTATGTTTTCATCCTTTTTTTTTTTTTTTTTTTTTTTTTGAGACAGAGTCTCTCTGTTGCCGGGGTTAGAGTGCTATGGTGTCAGCCTCGCTCACAACAACCTCAAACTCCTGGGCTCAAGCGATCCTTCTGCCTCAGCCTCCCATGTAGCTGGGACTACAGGCATGCATCACCATGCCCGGCCAATATTATATATATATATATATTTTTTTTTTTTTTTTTTTTTTAGTTGTCCAGCTAATTTCTTTCTATTTTTAGTAGAGACAGAGTCTCGCTCTTGCTCAGGCTGGTGTCGATCTCCTGAGCTCAAACGATCCACCTACCTTTACCTCCCAGAGTGCTAGGATTACTGGCGTGAGCCACTGCGCCTGCCTATGCTTTCATCTTTACATGGCATGGCATTGTCCTTATACACACTTCTGTATCAAAATTTCCCCTTTATTTCGGCCGGGCGAGGTGTCTCACGCTTGTAATCCTAGCACTCTGGGAGGCCGAGGCGGGCGGATTGCTCAAGGTCAGGAGTTCAAAACCAGCCTAAGCGAGACCCCATCTCTACTATAAAAATAGAAAGAAATTAATTGGCCAACTAATATATATATATAAAAAAATTAGCTAGGCATGGTGGCGCGTGCCTGTAGTTCCAGCTACTCGGGAGGCTGAGGTAGGAGGATTGCTTGAGCCCAGGAGTTTGAGGTTGCTGTGAGCTAGGCTGACACCACGGCACTCACTCTAGCCTGGGCAAGAAAGCGAGATTCTGTCTCAAAAAAAAAAAAAAATTTTTCCCTTTTTTATGTAAGGACACCAATCTTACTGAATTAGAGGTCCACCCTACTCGAGTATGACCTCATCTTAAATAATTATGTCTGCAATGATCTTATTTCCAAATAAGGTCATATTCCAAGGTACAAGAGGTTAGGACTTCAACGTACAGTGTTTCCCCGAAAATAAGACAGGGTCTTATATTTATTTTTCCTCAAGAAGACACCCTAGGGCTTATTTTCAGGGGATGTGTTATTTTCCCCTCAAAGCCTCAGCTTGCAGCACGCACAGGATGGCCAGGACCTGACAGGGGGAGCCGACCTTGTTGGTGGGGCTGCCCGCACCTTTCCGGTCACCTCTGGGATAGTAGCTGTCATGAACAGCCAGATAAGAAAGGCTGCTCATCTTCTTTACAGGTCCATGACAAAATGCTTGGGTTGTGCAGATACACTGCGTAGCTACGCCCATCACTATTATATTTTGGGGTAGGGCTTATATTGCACAAATGCTTAGAAATCCTGCTAGGGCTTATTTTATGGGTAGGTCTTATTTTCAGAGAAACATGGTATGAATTTTGGGGAGACACAATTCAACCCATAACAGATGATAGTTTGCTAAGCCATGATTTGAACTTACATCCATCTGACTCCAAACCCATTTAATGTACTATGCCGCCTCCTGAAAATCAGAAAGTTGTTCAAAATGTCTTCACGTATGTTCATGTCTCACAAATGCAAGGTAATATTTATGTAGTGCCTGCTTATGCCAGGTGCTTTACAAATTCCATTTTATTTAATCTTCGTGACCAACCTATGAGGTAGATGTAATTACCCCCATTTTACAGATTAAGACACTAGGGATTAGCAAAATTAAACAATTTGTCACATAGATGGCCTATTTTTTTTGCTAGGGATGCCATAACAAAGTACTACAAACTGAGTGGCTTTAACCACTCATATTTCTATTTAATAATAGAAAGTTATTGTCTCACGGTTCTGGAGGCTGAAAGTTTAAGATCAAGATGTTGACAATATCTCCCTTCTTCAATCCAAACTCTATATTGCTGCTATAGATTATCTTTCTAAAATGTGAATTTGCTCAATTACCCTCCTACATAAAATCTTCTAGTGACTTCCAGTGGCTAAACAGACTTCAGATAAAGTACGGACACCTTATTGTTTTTTTTTGAGACAGAGTCTCGCTTTGTTGCCCAGGCTAGAGTGAGTGCCGTGGCGTTAGCCTAGCTCACAGCAACCTCAAACTCCTGGGCTCAAGCAATCCTGCTGCCTCAGCCCCCCCGAGTAGCTGGACTATAGGCATGTGCCATGATGCCCGGCTAATTTTTTTCTATATATATTAGTTGGCCAATTAATTTCTTTTTTTATTTATAGTAGAGACGGGGTCTCGCTCTTGCTCAGGCTGGTCTCGAACTCCTGACCTTGAGCAATCCGCCCCCTTCAGCCTCCCAGAGTGCTAGGATTACAGGCGTGAGCCACCGCGCCTGGCAAGTACAGACACGTTGCGGTAGTAAACAAGGCCTTTCTTTCCTGCCTTTTTAGCCTACTTGCTCACCACTCTTGCCTCCCATCTAATCACCATAAACTCCAACCGCACTGGCCTAGTAGCAGTTTCTCAAACACATTATGCTTGCACACTCCTCAAGCCTTGCTTTCCTCCATCACTTTTCCCAATCTGTTTTTACATTTATCCTCATTTCGATTATTCAAACAAAACCCTAGGCTCATCCTTGATTCCTCTACTTCCTTTACTCTACACATCCATCTCCACTGTCACCACCCTACTCTACGCCACCATAACATCTCGCCTATACTATGGTAATAGCCTCCTAAGTGGTCTCTCTGTTTCCGCTCTTGCCTACTCCCTAGGAAAGTAATCACTTAAAACGGAATCTGAAGTTCTGACCCTACTCCCAGCATATGCACACAAACACACACAAAATCTGAAGTCCTCACAATGCCTATATATAATGCCTATACATAATTATATTATCTATAATTATGTAACAAATTACCCCAGACTTAGTGGCTTAAAACAACAAATATTTATTATCTCACAGTTTCTGTGGGTCAAAAATTTAGGAGTGGCTTAGCTAATTGGTTTTGGCTCAAGCTTTCTCATGAGGTTGCAGACAAAATGTCAGCCAGAGCTGCAGCTTCAGTTCACTCAAGGACTGGGGCTCAAGAATGCAATTCTAAAATGTCTCACTCACATCATTGCTGGCAAGAAGCCTCAGTTCCTTAACACTTGGGCCTCTCCATAAAGCTCGGTGAGTATCTTCACAATATGGTACCTGGCTTCCCCCAGAGTGAGTGATCCACTAGAGGGAACAAGGGGAAGGCTGCAATGTCTTTTATGGCCTACTCTCAGCTGTCACACACCATCACTTCTGCCATATTCTGTTTGTTAGAAGTGTATCACTACATAAGAATAGCCTAATTCCGTGCAAGGGCAGGGAAATTAGGCTCCACCTTTTGAAGTGAGGAGTGTTAAAGAATTTGTGGACATGTTTAAAAACCACACTTGTTATCAGTGGTGGTTCTTTTTATTTTATTTTATTTTTTGAGACAGAGTCTAACTCTGTTGTCCTGAGTAGAGTGCTGCAGCATCAGCCTAGCTCACAGCAACCTCCAAATCCCAGGTGTTCAAGCAATCCTCCCTCCTCAGCCTCTCATGTGACTGGGACTACAGGTGGGCACCACCGGCTAATTTTGTCTATTTTTAGTTGCCTGGCTAATTTTTTTTCTCTTTTTAGTAGTGACAGGGTCTCGCTGTTGCTCAGGCTGGTCTCAAACTCCTGACCTCAAGCAATCCTCCTGCCTCAGCCTCCCAGAGTGCTAGAATTACAGGTGTGAGCCACTGTGCCCAGCCAAGGTGGTTCTTTTTAAATTCAAGTTTATTGAGGAATAATTTACATAAAGTAAAATTCACTATTTTTAAGTGTTCAATTCGTGGAGTTTTGACAGATATAAACAATCGTGTAACCATCACAACTAAAATATAGTGCATTTCTATCACCTAACAAGTTCTATTGTGCCTCTTTGTAGTTCGTCCCTTCCCCTACATCTACAGCCCCTGGCAACCACTGATCTGATTCTTATCCCTCTACTTTTGACTTCTCCAAAATGTCATTAAAAGCCATCCTACTATATATAGGGCTTTGTGTCTGGTTTTTTTCACTTAGTATAATGCTTTTGAGATTTATCCATGTAGTTGCATGTATTATTCCTTTTTATTGCTGAGTAGTATTTCATTGTATGGTATACTATAATGTTTATCCATTCACCAATTGATGGACTCTTAGGTGGTTTCCAGTATGGGACTATTATAATAAAGCTGCTGGGCATTCGTATACAGGTTTTTGTGTGGGCATGTTTTTATTTGTCTTGGGTAAAATACCTAGGAGTAGGATTTCAGGGTTATGTGGTAAGTGTAGGTGTAACTTTATAAGAAACCACCAAACTGTTTTCCAAAGGGAGTATATCATTTGCCTTCCTACCAGCAGTATGTGAGAGGTCCAGTTGTTCCTGTCCTCCCTGCTCTGTGAACTGTCTGTATTTTTAATTTTAGCCATTCTAGTAGGTACATGGTGGTATCACATTGTGGTTTTAATTTGCATTTCCATAGGACTAATGATATTCAACCTCTTTTTAGGTACTTATTTGTCATCTGTATTTTTTATTTGGTGAAGTGTCTGTTTAAATCTTTTGCTGATTTTTAAAATTAGATTGTCTATTTTCTTATCGTTGAGTTGTGAGAGTTCTTTATGTATTCTGGATACCAGTTCTGTTTTTGTTTTTTTTTTTTCTTTTGAGAGATGGTGTCGGCTTTGTTGCCCGGTCTAAAGTGCAGTGGCATCATCATAGCTCACTGCAACCTCACACTCCTGGGCTCAAGAGATCCTCCCAGCTCAGCCACCTGAGTAGCTGGGGACTACAGGTGTGCACAGCTAATTTTCCACAGGTCCTATGTGGACCTGGATGAAGCAGGGGGCAGCACTGGGCTCTTGATGGACTTGGCAGCCAATGAAAAGGCCGTTCATGCAGACTTTTTTAACGACTTTGAGCATCTCTTTGATGACAATGATGTCCAGTGACTCACTGCCCGGCTGTGGTATGGCCACACCTTTGAACAGCGCAGTGTGGCAGATCTTCTCAGAGGACAGTTTCCAATGGCTTTAAGGGATTTGTGGGCAGCACTTGAAATCAGGAGCTGAGTAGCCACAAAAGCGAAGAATGGTCTTAACCACCTGCACGATGCCGTTACCCTCTAGTGTGACCAGCTGTTGTCCTCATTTCAATTAAAAGAAAGTAGCACATCGAAAAAAAAAAAATCCAAAGAAATAGTCATGAAAGTAAACAGACAACCTACAGAATGGGAGAAAATTTTTGCATCCTACGCATCTGATAAGGGGCTGATAACTAGAATATACGTAGAACTCACGAAAATCAGCAAGAAAAAATCAAATAACCCTATTAAAAAGTGGGCAAAGGACTTGAACAGAAACTTTTCTAAAGAAGACAGAAGAATGGCCAACAAACATATGAAAAAATGCTTATCATCTCTAATCATCAGGGAAATGGAAATAAAAACCACAATGAGATATCACTTAACTCCAGTGAGAATGGCCTTTATCAAAAAGTCTCCAAACAATAAATGCTGGCGTGGATGCGGAGAGAGAGGAACACTCCTACACTGCTGGTGGGACTGCAAACTAGTTCAACCTCTGTGGAAAGCAATATGGAGATACCTCAAAGCGATACAGGCCGGGCGCGGTGGCTCACGCCTGTAATCCTAGCTCTCTGGGAGGCCGAGGTGGGCGGATCATTTGAGCTCAGGAGTTCGAGACCAACCTGAGCAAGAGCGAGACCCCATCTCTACTATAAAAATAGAAAGAAATTAATTGGCCAACTAATATATATAGAAAAAATTAGCCGAGCATGGTGGCGCATGCCTGTACTCCCAGCTACTTGGGAGGCTGAGGCAGCAGGATCGCTTGAGCCCAGGAGTTTGAGGTTGCTGTGAGCGAGGCTGACGCCATGGCACTCTAGCCTGGGCAACAAAGTGAGACTCTGTCTCAAAA
>VSMD01044034.1:0-19102 GCA_008750895.1 Mirza zaza
GGGCTGTGGGTCCTGTGGGGGCTCCAAGGGGGGCTGTGGGTCCTGTGGGGGCTCTAAGGGGGGCTGTGGGTCTTCCTGCTGCCAGTCCAGCTGTGGGGGCTGCGGCTCTGGCTGTGGGGGCTGCGGCTCCAGCTGTGGGGGCTGTGGCTCCGGCTGTGGGGGCTGCGGCTCCGGCTGTGGGGGCTGCGGCTCCGGCTGTGGGGGCTGTGGCTCCGGCTGCTGTGTCCCTGTCTGCTGCTGCAAGCCTGTGTGCTGCTGTGTGCCAGCCTGTTCCTGCTCCAGCAGTGGCAAGGGGGGCTGTGGGTCTTCCTGTTGCCAGTCCAGCTGCTGCCAGTCCAGCTGCTGCAAACCCTGTTGCTGCCAGTCCAGCTGCTGTGCTCCCGTCTGCTGCCAGTGCAAGATCTAGACTCTGTCCCCAGCCCTCGATGGGCCCTGCAGGTCCGGCCAGTCCTGCAATGCCTGCAGCCGTGTGCAGGCCTCCGGAGCACAGCTCTTGCCTGTCGTCCTCTGCACTGGGCAGCCTGGTGCCCAGAGCTCAGCGCTCAGCACCCGGCACTCCGTCCCCAGCCTCTGAGGTCAGGAGGGCTCCAGCACCTTGTACCCTTCCCGCCACTCCTACCAGATGCCTCCCCTTCCTCCTCTTCCTCTCCTTGCCTTCCGCTGCAACATTCCCAGGGCTCGAGACCCCAGGTCCCGTGGCCCCTCCTGTGAGCTTGCTGGGAGCTTCCCGAACCTGGTGTCCCTGACCAGGGACCCTCGCTGGCCCCTGTCCCCGCCCCACCGCCTCCCATCTCCTCCATCCCCTCTTCCTCCTCCTCTCCCCACTCTGAGCGTCTGACCTGGGAGGACACCGCATGGCCAGAGACCCTGGGGCCCCCCCTTTGTGCGTGTGGCCCAGCTCCTGGCCTCGCGGCGCTGATTCCCTCTGTGAGGTCAGTCTGCATCTTCTCAATAAACACAACCGCCCTTCCCAGAGTTCACGCTGTGATTCTTTTTTGCAATCTGTGCATAGCGGCACCCGAGCCTTCCGGAACCCTCTGCCCCGCGCCGCCCGCTCTGTCAGTTCCCCAGGGCTGCCGTCACGGACCCGGCGGGGCAAGCAGCAGCCCCGCGCCGTCTCCCCACCTGGACGCCGGGAGTCTGGGGTCAGACGCCTCAGGGCGGATCCTTCTGATGTCTGTCCTCTCGGCTTGTGGACGGCGTCTTGTCCCTGTGCCCCGACACGGCCGTCCCTCCGTGTGTTTGTGTCCTCATCTCCTCTTCTCAGAAGGACACCATCCTATCTGAACAGGGGCCGCTGCTTCACCGCGTCCACATCTTGACTACAGAGTTTTTCCCAAAATAAGACGGGGTCTCATATTTATTTTTCCTCAAGAAGACACCCAAGGGCTTATTTTCAGGGGACGTGTTGTTGTTTCTTTAAGTACAGTGCAACCATCTACATTGATTCAAATAGAGTGAAGTCGTCTTCTTGTGGAACATCACCATCACTCTCCAAACCCCCAATTCCATCCTGAATATCTTGTGACTCTGTTTCCTTTAGAACCACCGGCCCCGATCTCTCACGTCGAGCCATAGAGCTCTCACGGGGCAGATGAAAAGGGCTGCTCGTCTTCTTTCCCGCTCCACGACGACATGCACAGGTTGTGCAGATGCCCTGCGTAGCCACGCCCATCACTAGGTCTTATTTTCGGGGTAGGGCTTCTATTGCGCACATGCTTAGACATCCTGCTAGGGGTTATTTTATGGGCAGGTCTCATTTTTGGGGAAACATGGTAATTGCATCTTTTTTTTTTTTGAGACAGAGTCTCGCTTTGTTGCCCAGGCTAGAATGAGTGCCATGGCGTCAGCCTAGCTCACAGCAATCTCCAACTCCTGGGCTCAAGCGATCCTCCTGCCTCAGCCTCCCGAGTAGCTGGGACTACAGGCATGCGCCACCATGCCTGGCTAATTTTTTCTACATATATTTTTAGCTGGCCAATTAATTTCTTTCTATTTATAGTAGAGATGGGGTCTCGCTCTTGCTCAGGCTGGTTTTGAACTCCTGACCTTGAGCAATCCGCCCGCCTCGGCCTCCCAGAGTGCTAGGATTACAGGTGTGAGCCACCGCGCCCGGTCAGTAATCTCATCTTTCAAGACCTGTCTCCAAGTGAGGTCGCTTCCCGCGGTGCTGGGCGTGGGACGGTGACCTGGGAATGGGGACGTCACTCAGCCCCTGACACCCACGTCGGGCAGGGCATCACTTCCTTCCCGCCTTCCAGAAACAGGACGTGGAGGCAGCCTTGGCATCTCCTCGCCCTCGGCTGCTCTTGTCCCCAAACCCTACAGATCCTTCCATGAGTGTGTCACCCGGCAGGTGCTCCCAGGAATCCCGCAGTGCGGCCATTCTGAGCAGAGACTCCACCCTGACAGTAGGCGTGTGGGAAGGGATCGCAGACAGAGGGCGCAGTCTGGAGAGGCCCCGCGCTGACCGGGACGGAGGAGACTTTGCCCAGGGGGCAGTGGCTCAGGGTGAGGAGACCCGGGTCAGCTCTCGAAGCGGTCGCCGTGGAAACAGCCCCAGGGCCCACGCAGGGCAGGGCCAGCAGGCAGTGAGGGGCAGAGGGGCGGGGCCTGCAGGGCTGGGGACCCCCCACCCGGAGTCGGCCGGGACAGAGGGCGGAGGCTGCTCGGGACACGGCTCCTCACAGGTGGGGCGGCCATAGAAAAAGTAAAACTGATCGATATGAACATTCTAGAAAATTCTTCTGAGTTTCTCTTTCAATAAGTGACTTTGACTAGATACTATTCACAACCTAGAAAGTTCGCCAAGAATAGAATTTCATTTATTTATTTTGTGAGACAGAGTCTCGCTTCGTTGCCCAGGCTAGAGTGAGTGCCGTGGCGTCAGCCTGGCTCACAGCAACCTCAAACTCCTGGGCTCAAGCGATCCTCCTGCCTCAGCCTCCCGAGTAGCTGGGACTACAGGCATGCGCCACTATACCTGGCTAATTTTTTCAATATATTTTTAGTTGGCCAATTAATTTCTTTCTATTTTTAGTAGAGACGGGGTCTCACTCTTGCTCAGGCTGGTTTCGAACACTTGACCTTGAGCGATCCTCTTGCCTTGGACTCCCAGAGTGCTAGGATTACAGGCGTGAGCCACCACGCCCGGCCTCTTTCAGTAAGTTTGACAGGATACTATTCACAACCTAGAAACTTCCCCAAGAATAGAAATTTTATAAAGTAATTTTTAAAGGGCTGTATTGATAAAGGTAATATTCTAAAAAGTCACCGTGATGATCAGAAAGTGGAGGACCCTCAGAGCCAACAGGCACGAGAGCACTGAACCCACAGGGGGAGAGACGGAAGATTCCGGCAGGGCTGGGCTAGAGACGGACCGTGTCTGGAATGGGGACACCGGGAGCCGCTGCATCTGCCCTGGTTCAGGCTGGGGAATTCTTCCTGAAATACGTCCCTGTGAGCTGCTCTTGGGGGCACTGGCAGCCACGTGTGCTCTGCCTCGGAGACCCGAACACGGAATACAAGATTCCACGTAGAGACCCCGGCGTGGCCTGTCCCAGGCGGGTGGAAGAGCAACTCTAGTCCCCTCTGGAGATCCCAGCCTTCAACAGGCGTGAAGGATTCCCACCCATGACATTCCAGGGAACGTGAGCTCACAATCGACAATCACACAACGCAGACGCGCAGGCACACGCAGATACACACACGTGTCACAGCAGAGAGCTGGGAAGAGCCTGACAGAGGCTGGGTCCCACAGACGCTCTGGGTAGTAAGGTCGGCAGCACAGAACCCAAAGCAGGCTCCCTTGCGAGGACTGCAGGACCGGAAGTTCAGACGGACAGCAGGGCAAGGACAGGAGAACAGGAGCACGTCAGGCCGTTCTGCAGAAGGACATAAAGTTCTATAAACAGAAACATGGTGATTGGACTTCAAAACTCCAAGGGCTTGTTTACAGCAAGGGGAACGAGCACGCACCGACTAGGAAACGGACATTAGTAACTTATCTGTGAGTCGACACTGAAACACAGCGAGAGGTCGTGGCTGAGCTGTGCGAGGCGGGGAGAACTGTCACGAGCTTGCACACGCAAGTGACCGGAATCCCACAGGGAGGCGACAGAAATGACAGGGGAGAGCTGATATTCAGAGATGACGTGGGAGAATGTTCTAGAAGTTATCACAAATGCTGATTCAGTATATGATCCCAGACAGGATACATTCTTGAAAAATCCGTACCTAGACCCCGAAGAGCAAGTTGAAGGAAAGTCACCCACCGGGCGGACGCTGACGTCCAGGCGGTTCCGGGCGCCGGAAGGGGCGGGGAGGAACCCACAGCCACCGACCGCCGTGGGCCGCCGGGCTGGGAGGACACGACGGAGAGCGAGCCTGCCACTGGGCGGAGGGCTCTGCTCAGAGGAAGGGACAGAGCAGGGCGGGGAGGAGGGAGAGCTACAGGGCGTCCTGTCGCAGAGGGGGTGGGGCTGGGGATCTCAGGAGACCAAGTCTCTGCCCACAGACTGCGCAGGTGAGGAGCTGGGCCGCGAGGGTACTGCCCACCGGGGTTAAGGAGAATTCGCAGGTCCCGCCCCACGGCGGGAGGTCGTCCCACATCTGTCCCTGTCACTGTTGGGCGCTGCGGACGCCGAAGTCAGCAAGGCCGTAGAGAGTTGGAATCCCGCCTCGCACAGGGCAATCCCACGGGGCGTGTGAATCCCGCCACGCACAGGGCAAACCCACAGGGCGTGTGAATCCCGCCACGCTCAGGGAAAACCCACGGCGCGTGTGAATCCTGCCACGCTCAGGGAAAACCCACGGCGCGTGTGAATCCCGCCTCGCACAGGGCAATCTCACGGGGCGTGTGAATCCCACCACGCACAGGGCAAACCCACGGGGCGTGTGAATCCTTCCACGCACAGGGCAATCCCACGGGGCGTGTGAATCCCGCCACGCTCAGGGCAAACCCACGGGGCGTGTGAATCCCGCCAGCAACAGGGCAAACCCACGGGGCGTGTGCAGACTCCTGCTCGCAGCAACAGAGGACAGATATCTACAAGGCGCACGTGGAAAGCTGGTACAACTGCCCGACTTGCGAAGCCGGCCCCAGTAAACCTGGAGAGAACGTCCCACTCTGGTCACAGTCTCTGCCTGCTGAACAATCATCAAAGGTCGCTCACAGAAAGGTCACTGTAAAGCCCCTCATCCCTGCAAGGTGACGAGGCTGCTGGCCGGGGCACGGCGCAGAGAGACAGTGACGGAGAGACGACACGAGGGGATGGAGTGTCAGAGCCGGGACACGCCGGCCACGTGCAGTGAGAGGGAGTTGCACACGCGAGACGCGCACAGGGAAGCCGGGAGAACGGGGGTTCTTCCTCGAGAGACGAGGAGAGCGCGAGGAAGAGCCCCGAGGCCGTGGAGAGAGTGGGGCGGCTCAGGCCACGGGACGCTGAGGATGGGCAGGGAACTGCCCACGGACGCCGGAGACGCCAGGTCCCTCGCGGAGCGGGCTGTGCTGCGCCGTCTGGCAGTGCAGGTGCCAGCGTGTGTCTGGCCTGGCCCCGAGGCTGCTGGGAGCGTGGATGACGTGGGTCCCTGCCCACGCGGCCGGGCTTGGCTGCGGGACCCCAGGGGCAAAGGGCCACGTAGGAGCGAGGGCTCGGCCACCCTGGGAGGGACAGGTGCGCTGGCGCCCGGCTGCAGCAGCAGGGACAGGAGGCGCTTCCTTGGCAACCGGGAGGGCCTCTGAGCTGACATGCGTGTTCTCCTGCGTGTTCGCCTGCGTGTTCTCTGGGCCGATGGCTTCTGCACCTCGGGTGGCCGGGGCCGCGGTCAGCCCCGGCGGCAGGGGTGGCCGGGCGGAATCAGGGCTCTGGCCTCACTCCCAGGCCCTGAGGACCACGGGAATGTCTGAACACTGCGCGTGCGTCACTCGATGAGAGAGCCGCGCCCACGTAGGGCCCCGGGTGCAGACCCCGGCACCCCACCTGAGCCTCCGCTCCCACCGGCTCCCGGCCGAAGTGTCCCCCGCCCTCTGCTACTCTGTCACCACCTGCCACGCCCGGCACCACCTCCGGGGCTGCTCCTCAGAGACAAGGGCTGGGCCACGCAGCGGCCCCAAAGCAGGACGCAGGTCTGCTCACCCGTCCCAAGCACCGTGCGGTGTCACCTGCCCTTCTGGGGTCCCAGAGCCACCGCCCAGCCCCGGGGCCTGGTGCAGGCGTGGAGAGGAGGGACAAAGGCTCGTCTCCGACTGCTGAGAACCTGCCCTTGGCCGCCACAGGGAGGACCCTGCGCCCTGGGCAGGCGGCAGCATCAGGTTGGGGGGGGCCACCCCGCAGGGGAGGGGACAGGCGGGGACCCTGACCTCCGTCACTCAGGGGCAGAGGGGGCTGTGGAGGGCATGAGGCAGAGGTGGTCTCAGTGGTTCCCACGCAGCCCTTGGCGGCAGGGGTTGCCAGCCCCTCCCTGCAGAAGAGGAAACTGAGGCTGGGAACTATTGGATCCTCCACTGGCACAGGGAGACTGAGAGGCGGGCCAGGGACACTGTCTGGGGCGAGGGGAGGCCACCTGTCCTGCGAAGGTGAGCCGGCCTTGGAGCTGCTTCTCCTTCTGACAGGAAATCCATGAGGAAATGTCCCTCGGGGAAAGCCCATGTTGGAATCCAGGAAACAGTGACGCAGCCAAAGAAAAACAAGGAGCACGTGCCTCCCGGAGGAACAACAGGGAAGAGACACGGGTCACGGGGGGTTCCCAGTGGGGTATGAAGGGCCCGGGCTCAGGAGGCTCCACACCTGCACGTCCTCCCACCTGCTCCTCCCACCTGCTCCTCCCACCTGCTCCTCTCTCACCCACCAGAACCATGGGCTGCTGTGGCTGTTCCGGGGGCTGCGGCTCCGGCTGTGGGGGCTGCGGCTCCGGCTGTGAGGGCTGTGGCTCCGGCTGTGGGGGCTGTGGCTCCGGCTGTGGGGGCTGTGGCTCTGGCTGCTGTGTCCCTGTCTGCTGCTGCAAGCCTGTGTGCTGCTGTGTGCCAGCCTGCTCCTGCTCCAGCAGTGGCAAGGGGGGCTGTGGGTCTTCCTGTTGCCAGTCCAGCTGCTGCAAACCCTGTTGCTGCCAGTCCAGCTGCTGCAAACCCTGTTGCTGCCAGTCCAGCTGCTGTGGTCCCATCTGCTGCCAGTGCAAGATCTGAGGCCCCGGCCCCTGGACCCTGCCGAGCTCTGGCTGCACCTGGACTCAGGGACAGGATGGGCCTCGTGCCCTCTGGAGCTGCCCCTCCCCCAGACCTCCTCCCTGCCTGTTGCCCTGGGTCTTCAGTGAGACCCCAGTCCTGGGACAGGCATCAGCCAGGGGAACCCCCAACCTGCGACCCCTGGAGGTGTCGGCTCCTTTTGCCTCGACAGTGTGTGGAGCCCTGGCACGTCCGTGTGTGCCCCGCCCTTTCTGACTCTGCCTGTCGAGGCAGGAGCTGCACCTCGAGTCCCTAATAAACCTCCCCCGCCCTCACCGCTGTCTCGCGCTGGTTCCTCACTCGACATCTTCTGTGGAAGTCGCCGGGCTCAAAGCTGCACCGCCGTGTCAGACTCTGGCAAATGCATCCAGAGACCATCAGGGGTTGGGGGGCCGTTGTGCTCAGTTTGCCCGATGACAGTATCAAGCTCTAGATCCCGAACCACAGGTCCCCGGGTGAGTCTCACAGCACGGCTCTCAGCTCGGGGACAGCTCGCCGCAGCGCGGGACACCTGCCCACAGAACTCCCGACTCCAGGGTTCCACGTCCCGCCCGGCAGCAACCAACTCTCTCCCGGCGGCCAGTCGCTGTCGACACCTTCAAGCTTCCTTTACGGCGACCTGCACAGCCCCCTCCGTCCCGCGGGAACGCTGCCCAGCTCGGGGGTCTCACACCGGCCGGGCCCTGGTCCGTACGGGCGTCCGGACACAGTCCTGCCTCTGCTGCCGCCCCAGAGGAGACGACTTCTCCCCGGAGATCTGTCTTTCTCTTTTTCCATCTTGAGGCCGATCAGCAAGATTCCTCCGTGCCCGCCTCATTCCGCCTGTGACGCTCCATGTGCAAGGTCGCGTCACGCTGCCTCCGCTGGCCCGTCCGCTCCCGTGACCGCTCTCATGGCGTCCCGTGGGGCAGGAGGAGGACGGGGCCTGGGAGGCGGGAGGACACCACCTGCCTCCCGAATCTCAGCACCTTGGGAGAATGTGGAAACCAAGGACGGGAGGCTCGCCAAGAGAACTTGCGGTTCAGGCTCCAGGTGACCCACTTGTGGGGGGACAAGGCCCAGGGCCACGGCTGGGCACAGGAGAAGTTCCAGCTGAGACCCGAGGGCTGGGGAGGGTGTGGCCCAGCAACGGGAGGGTGTGCGGGGCGGCGCGGGGGTGGGGGGTGCTGGGGACCTGTGACTTGTGCGTGGGTCGGGCGGAGTCTGAACAGGCTCCTTCTCACAGAACCCGAGAGCCTCGGTGTCATGGGACGGTGCCCCGAGAACTCGAATCCAAGCTGAGGAGAGCTGCTGAGGAACGAGGTGCGGCACAGAGGAGCTCAGGTGCAGCCCTGGGGACGCCAAGCTGGGCGCTGGGGGGACGGATCAGAGACGCTGCAGAGACACGGAGGGCAGCTGGGCTGACATTTGGGCAGCCAGTGACCGACAGGACCGGGAGAGGTGGCAGGAGGTCAGCACAGCCCAGAAGGACCTACCACAGGCTGCCACGTGTGCAGCAGGGTCCCGCCAGGGAGGCAGAACCAGCAGGAGGCCACACGTGGACACATACAACTTATAATAGACACTTGGACACGCACACTGTACTATAGACACGTGGACATGCACACTGTATTCCAGAGACGTGGACACACAAACTGTACTATAGAGACATGGACATGCACACTATACTACAGACAGGTGGACACACACACTGTATTACAGACACATGGACACACACTGTACTATAGAGACATGGACATGCACACGGTATTACAGACACGTGGATGTGCACACTGTATTGCAGACTCATGGAAACACACACTGTATTGCAGACACGTGGACATACACACTGTATAACAGACACGTGGACATTCACACTGTATAACAGATGCATGGACACACACAATGTACCATAGACATGTGTACACTCACACTGTATTATGGACACGTGGACATGCACAGTGTACCACAGGCACATGGACACCCACACTGTACTACAGACATGTGGACACGCACACTGTACTGCGGACACGTAGACACGCACCCTGTATTACGGACATGTGGATGCACACACTGTGTTACGGACACGTGGACATGCACAGTGTACCATAGGCACATGGATGCGCACACTATATTACAGACACGTGGACACACACACTGTATTATAGACACATGGACATGCACACTGTGTTACAGACACGTGGACGTGCACAGTGTACCATAGGCACGTGGACGCACACACTATATTACAGACATGTGGACATGCACAGTGTATTACAGACACGTGGACATGCACAGTGTATTACAGACATGTGGACATGCACACTGTATTACAGACACGTGGACATGCACATTGTATTACAGACACGTGGACACGCACACTGTATTATAGACACGTGGACATACACATTGTATTACAGACACGTGGACACGCACACTGTATTACAGACACGTGAACATGCACGATGTACTATAGACATGTGGACACACACTGTATTATGGACACATGGACACACACACTCTATTATGGACACGTGGACACGAACACTGTATTATGGACATGTGGACACACACACTGTATTATGGACACATGGAAACACACAATGTATTATGGACACATGGACACACACACTGTATTATGGACACGTGGACACACACACTGTATTATGGACACATGGAAACACACAATATATTATGGACACGTGGACACACACACTGTATTATGGACACGTGGACACACACACTGTATTATGGACATGTGGACACACACACTGTATTATGGACACACACACTGTATTATGGACACGTGGACACACACTGTATTATGGACACATGGACACACACACTGTATTATAGACACATGGATACACACACTATATTATGCACATGTGGACATACACACTGTATTTCATACACATAGACACACACTGTATTATGGACATGTGGACACGCACACTGTACTACAGACGTGGACACGCACACTGCATTATAGACAGACACACACGTGCATACATAAATGCACACACACACTCATGTACATGCATGTACATGCATGGACACTCACACTGTACACACACAATGCAGTGTGCGTGTCCACGTCTGTAGTACAGTGTACTGTACTACATGGACACTGACCTGCACAGCCCTGCGCGCGGTTGAACAGCGTCTCTAAGGCTGTCGCCACCCCCGAGATGGAGCGCAGCGTCCAGAGCAGGCGGTCAGGACGGAAGGTCACGCGGAGGTTGGGCCCACAGGCGCGATCGGGAGCCCGTGAGGATGGACTGAAACCCATGTCCACTTTGGCCACCACTGACCGTGTGTGGGGGGGGTGTCCTGCAGGAGCCAGGCCCCTGCCGGGCTGACCACACACGCGGCACCACGGCCACGGCGTGTGCGGCTGCACCGCGGCTGCGGTTCCTTCCCTCCAGCCCGGCTCCTCCCCGACTCCCCTTCTCAGCGTCCGCCCGTGCCCACCCCCAGATTGGAACTTGCAAGAAAGCAAATCCTGGGGAACACGAGTCTCGTCCAGACCCCTGAAATCTGCGCACGTCGCCTTGTAGGGGAGCGGAATGAATGCTCTCTCGTTTTGAGAAAGGGTCTTTGCAGACATAGTTATGTTCAGGACTGTGAGGCGAGCTCACCGGGACTGTCTGGGGGACCTGGAGGTCGTGGAGGACGCAGGGCCAAGGCACAGACAGAGGGAGGTGCCACCAGAGGGGAGTGACAGGAGCAGAGGCCCCGGAAGGCTGCCGTCCCCCAGAAGCGGGGGAAGCACTCGGACTCTCGCGGGGCCTGCGGGGGACTGCGGTCCTGCCTCGCCTGACTCGGACCTCTCCCCTCCCGGGGTGAGAGAAGAAGTTTCTCCAGTTTAAGCCGCTCAGTTTGCAGGCGTGTGCGACAGCAGCCACGGAAAGCGAGTCCGGACACCTCGGCTGGTGGCTGTGCAGCCAGCTCCCTGCCAGTGCCACCTCCCAGGGAACCAGCTCTTCCCCCATGTGACGGGAGACGTCTACGCCCACGATGGAGACATCGCCCCGACCCCAGGGACGATCCCATCCTCGACAGTTACTTGAGCTGTTTACGTCATTTCATTTACTTTTTTTTTTTTTTTTTTTTTTTTGAGACAGAGTCTCACTTTGTTGCCCAGGCTAGAGTGAGTGCCGTGGCGTCAGCCTCGCTCACAGCAACCTCCAACTCCTGGGCTCAAGCAATCCTGCTGCCTCAGCCTCCCAAGTAGCTGGGACTACAGGCATGCGCCACCATGCCCGGCTAATTTTTTCTATATATATATTAGTTGGCCAATTAATTTCTTTCTATTTTATAGTAGAGATGGGGTCTCGCTCTTGCTCAGGCTGATCTCGAACTCCTGAGCTCAAACGATCCGCCCACCTCGGCCTCCCAGAGAGCTAGGATTACAGGCTTGAGCCACCGCGCCCGGCCCATTTCATTTACTTTTATTTTTTTACTTTTTAAAAACATTTTCAATCATCATCTTGCTGTTTCAACATCAAGGTTATGTCAATCTTTTTTTTTTTTGAGACAGAGTCTCACTCTGTTGCCCAGGCTAGAGAGAGTGCCGTGGCGTCAGCCTCGCTCACAGCAACCTCAGACTCCTGGGCTCAAGCGATCCTGCTTGCGTCGCCCAGCCCGACCAGGACACGCCGTGTCGCGGGAGCCGAGCTTGGCAGCGCAGTCCTGCCAGCAGGAGTCTGCCCTCCGCTGAGCTGCTGGACTCTTGTGCATGTATTCTAGACTTTCCAAAGCCGGTTTAGTTTCAGGAATCTGACCTTCAGCCTCCTTTTCCTTTGAGCGAGGCCGAGCCCTGTGGACTCACACTTCGGGGCCCGTCCGTCTCGGTCCCGGGCTGTCGCAGGAAAGCACCTGCGTCGTCCAGGAACACAGCCGCAGGGCGCCCCGGGTGGAGCCGCCGCCGGTCCCTGCAGCCGCTTCCCCTGGGCCACGGCCGTCCTCAGCCACCGCCGTCCTCAGCCACCGCCGTCCTCAGCCACCGCTGTCCTCAGCCACGGCCGTCCTCAGCCACCGCCGTCCTCAGCCACCGCCGTCCTCAGCCACCGCCGTCTGGGGGTGCGAGTGCACGATTTCACTTAGTTTTAATCCACTTGAATGTAACCCCCCCCCCCACCCCCGCCGGGAGGCCCGTGCAGACCACGTGGACGGCCCACGATGCGACTGAAGTGCCTTAAGTCCCCGACAGGACGGAAAAGGCTCCAGGACAAGGAACTGAGAACTCACCCCCAAGGCCGTGCTCAGGCCCCACCTTGCAGAGTCAGACCAACACGGTCACCTGAGACACCAGGAAATGCCACGAGGCTACACGCGTGACACCGTGGGGCTCCGTGACCCCATGATCGACTTTGCTATGCTTTTTTTTTTTAATTTCAGCATATTATGGGGGTACAAACGTTAAGGTTACGTATATTGCCCTTGCCTCCCGTCCCCCCTTGTTTCAGAGCTTCAAGCCTGTCCATCACCCAGACGGTGCGAACGGGCTAGAGTGAGTGCCGTGGCGTCAGCCTCGCTCACAGCAACCTCCCACTCCTGGGCTCAAGCGATCCTCCTGCCTCAGCCTCCCAAGTAGCAGGGACTACAGGCATGCGCCACCATGCCCAGCTAGTTTTTTCTATATGTTTTTAGTTGGCCAATTAATTTCTTTCTGGTTTTTTTATAGTAGAGACGGGGGTCTCGCTCTTGCTCAGGCTGGTTTCGAACTCCTGACCTTGAACGATCCACCCGCCTGGGCCTCCCAGAGTGCTAGGACGACAGGTGTGAGTCACCACGCCCGGCCGTGCAGTGCTTGTTTTTGACTCACTGAACTCTTACAAATTCCCTCTGGGCCGTGTCTCCCTTTCCAAGTTCCCCAAAGGTCCCCAGCACCCTGGAGCAGGTGCCCCGTCCTCTGTGCTCTCTGCCCGAGTCCTCGGCCTGTGCATGGCGGGTGTCCTGAGGGTGGTCACAGGAGTGGACGGGCACCCAGAGGGATTGAGGCAGAACCGGGACACGGAGTGGCACGGGCCGGAGTGAGTGAGCGCAGCGGGAGGAAAGTCACCGGCCGATACCAGAATGAGGAACCGGCGCGAGACAGTGGTGAGGGCGGGGGAGGTTTATTAGGGACTCGAGGTGCAGCTCCTGCCTCGACAGGCAGAGTCAGAAAGTGCGGGGCACACACAGACGTGCCAGGGCTCCACACACTGTCCAGGCAAAAGGAACCGACAGCTCCAGGGGTCGCAGGTTGGGGGCTCCCCTGGCTGCTGCCTGCCCCAGGACTGGGGTCAAGCTGGTGACCCCGGGCAGCAGGCAGGGAGGAGGGCTGGGGGTGGGGCAGCTCCAGAGGGCACGGGGCTCATCCTGTCCCTGAGTCCAGGTGCAGCCAGAGCCCGGCAGGGTGCAGGGGCCGGGGCCTCGAGGCTGGACATAGGGAAGGAAGAAAGGGGACGTCTATTCCCTGAGGACAGGAGACGCCGCCGCCGCCAGGTAAAGGCGTGAGTCTCCTACGCCAGGAGCACTGGGCTCCCTCAGTGCAGACACTCGGCCTCCACACGTGGGCAGACGAGGTGCCACAGGTGAGCTGGCGGGGCCTGGGGGCTCCTGCCTTTCTTGGGAGGTGTGGACCTGCAGGGCCCATCAAGGGCTGGGGCCAGGGCCTCAGATCTTGCACTGGCAGCAGTCGGGGACACAGCAGCTGGACAGGGAGCAACAGGGATTGCAGCAGCTGGACTGGCAGCAGGATGACCCACAGCCCCCCTTGGAGCCCCCACAGGACCCACAGCCCCCCTTGCCACTGCTGGAGCAGGAACAGGCTGGCACACAGCAGCACACAGGCTTGCAGCAGCAGACAGGGACACAGCAGCCGGAGCCACAGCCCCCACAGCCGGAGCCACAGCCCCCACAGCCGGAGCCACAGCCCCCACAGCCGGAGCCACAGCCCCCACAGCCGGAGCCGCAGCCCCCGGAACAGCCACAGCAGCCCATGGTTCTGGTGGGTTGAGAGAGGAGCAGGTGGGAGGAGCAGGTGGGAGGAGCAGGTGGGAGGAGCAGGTGGAGGAGGGTGCAGGTGTGAAGCCTCCGAGCTCCGGCCCTTTATACCCCTGCCCAGGGGTGCTGGTGGCCACAGTGGCCCTTCCTTGTGTCTATTTTTGTACTCTCTCAGGAGAAACTGCGTTTCATTTAAATAACAAAAACATTCCTCTGCACTCGTGACCCACTTCCTCCTGACAGGTCTCTCTGCCGTCTAAACCCTCAAGGCCCCTGTGCTCTGGGCTCTGGGGACCCGGGAGCTTGGGGAGCTGACACATTCCTGCCGTGTGCAACCTGCACCTCCTGCTCCGGGGCCTCCGCTGGGGTGACCGCATGTCTGTTCCTCGCAGACCTGAGCAGTCCAGGCCCTGGCGTGGGTGCCCGGGGCGGCCTCGAGGGCTCAATCCAGAAGTTTCTCCAGACTGGCAGCTTCGGGGGTGTCCTCCAGGAGGGAAGGCAGCCCACTCCGGGCCCTCCTCCTCCCGTCCTGTCCTGTCCTCAGTGTGCAGAATTTGCTGCAAAGACCCCGCCGTGATGTTGGAGGAGCAGCCCTGGCGGAGCGGGGACAGGCGGTCCCAGCCCTGCGTGCAGGGGCCGGCTCCGCGCCGGGCGTGTGGACTGCAGTGTCCGCAGCCTGTGCCCACGGATCCCGCCCTGTCTGCTCTGAGAGCGCAGAAACAGCCTGTTTAAGGTAGAAAACACAAGACACTCACCTGAGCCCAGCGAGAGCGCGCACCTGCGGGTGACGGCTCAGAGGCCAGGCCCTTCTTCCCCGAGGACCTGCTCGCAGACTCTGGGACCTCGGTCCCTGTGCTGCTCCAGGCCCCTGAGTCCCGTCTGGCAGGGCCGGGTGGCTGGGGACAGGGCAGGTCTGCCCACGACGGAGGCTCCGCCCCCTCCTAGCAGACGGGGTCTCCCCCACTGCTGTGCTGCTCAGAGCCCGGCTGTGGGGCGAGGGCACAAGTCCCGTGGCTGCCCCACTCTGGACACCCGTCCCCATGCACGGGCGGGGGGGGCACCCACTCTGTCTGCAGCCCCGACCCAAGGATGGGGGACCGTGCAGGGGAAGGGCCCACGCCCCGTTGGTACTCTGTCGGGGACCCATGGCCGGTACCACGCCTGACCCCTCGGCCTTGTGTCTCTATGTCCTTCTCTCCCCCAGCCCCGGGGTCCTCACCAGGGTCCTCCTTCAGGCCTCGCTGTCTCTGCCCCCTCCTCCTTCGAGCCTCGGCCCTGAGGCCCCCTCGCCCTCTGAGACCCGGGTGGTGGCGGAAATGTCATCGTGTGAGGCGGGAAGTCCGGCCACCCCCGGGGAATGCCCAGGCCTGGTGCCGTCAGTCGCCCGTCTTGGCTTCACGAAAAGAGGTTTCGGGCCAGGTCCGAGGGTGTCGACCCACCAGCAATGCCGGGGCTGAGGCTCCAGCCTCCTGTTGCTCTCCGGAGGCCGAGGGGCCTTGCAGGGTGGACCTGCACCTGGGCGCAGGTGGCAGGGGACCCCCCGAGGCTCAGAGAAGCCCTCCACCGAGACAGGAGCCTTCTCCCAGGCTCCCCGTCCTTCCTCTTCCCGTGGTGGGCGGTTCAAGGCCAGGCGCCCTGGCTCTGCAGGGGTCTGCTCCGTGTGTGGGTGGAGCCGCCCACCGGCCAGTGTGGACAGCGCTTGGGGAGGGAGGGGGAGAGGGACAGGAAGCCCCTGCTCCATGCAGCCTGGCACAGGGATGGGACTGGCTGCGGATCACTCAAGGTCAGGAGTTCGAAACCAGCCTGAGCAAGAGCAAGACTCCTGTCTCTACTGCAAATACAAAGAAATTAATTGGCCAACTAAAAATACAAAAAATTAGCCAGGCATGGTGGCCCATGCTCGTAGTCGCAGCTACTCGGGAGACATGGTATGTCTCTCTATTTACATAGGTCTCCTTTGATTTTTTTAAAGGAACACTTTGTAGTTTTCAACATGCAGATTTGGTGTGTTTTTTGTGAAATTTATGCTCATGTATATTCATTTTTGCAGTGTTGGTAAATGATATTGTGCTTTAAACTTTGGTTTCTATTTTTCATTGCTGGCTCATAGAAATATGTTTTGTGCATCGACCTTGCATTCCAAGACTTTGCTAAACTCGAACTCATTGATTTATTCCAAGAGGGACTTTTGTTTGTTTGTTTTTGTTCAGTTTTATTTTCCGGGGTTTGTTTTGCAGAGTCGCTAGGCGGGAGCTTTTACACACACGAGCGTGTCTACCCCAACTGGGGTGCAGGAGCCCGGCTTTCCCGGAGCCTCTCTGGCCCCCGCGTCTCCCTCCCCAGCTCATGGATCTCCCCGGGCTCGGCCCTGGCTGCTGCGCCCTAGACCCCGCAGTCCGCCCCCCAGCCGCCCGCTGCGCCCTCGCTCACGGGCGGGGTGCCGCTCGGTCTCGGTGGGCGGCTCCGGGTCTGGGTGCAAACTCGCCCTGCAGACCTGGCCTCTGACCTCCCCCGATGCCTCCGTCCGCAGGTCCCGTAGACGCCGTGGCTGCGACCTGTCCTCCTCTCCCCTGACCCCCTTCCCCTCCGTGACGGCCAGAACCGCAGAAGGGCCCTCACAGAAGACGCTGCTCCTCTCCAACCCTCCCCCGGGCCTGGGCGCCCCGTGGCCGTGGCGACATGGCACCGCCGAGGTCCTCTTCCGCCACGCCAGGGCGCGCTCGCAGACGCGGCTCCGGCCCCTCATCGGCCCAGTGGCCCCAGAGAGACTATCCTGGGAGGACCGTCCTGACCCGGGAGTTCTCACAAAAGGAGTCTGGACGTTGGTGACACCCGGCGTCAGGATGCGTCCCTACGGTCCTGGAAGGAGTAACAGCCGTGCAGGGAGTGCCCTGGGGCCCGAGGCCGCCAGCAGCTGACCCTGTCCCTGGGTCTGCCCGCAAAAAACTGGGGGCCTCGGGCCCACGGCCACAAGGAACTTCACGCTTTAAATGACCTGGATGCGCTTTGGAGAGGCCCCAACTCCGGGTACGGAGCCCGCGCAAGGCCGACGCCCCAACTGCGGTCTGGGTCGCCCGGAGGCGGGGACCCCGCGGCGCCTGGGCCTGGGCCTGGGCCTGGGCCTGGGCCTGGCCCTGCAGACACTGCGGGGGTGGCACTTGTTGTGGGTTGGGGTCTCTGAGTTTGCAAGGTTCTGTTGCGCTGGCGAAGGTGATGCCCGGCTCGGAGCCCCGCACCCTCCACCGAATCAATCGCCCAAACTGCCGCCACACCCTGCCGGGTGCGACCAAAGCCGGTCCTGGGCTTCAGATTGTCCTGCTGTCCTGCCTGAGGTGACGCCAGCCGCCGCCTTCTTCCCCGTCTCAGCGACCCCCACCTGCCCGGTGGAGCTTCCGGACACGCCCTGCTTGGGACCCTGTCGCGCTCCTCGCGTCCGGAGAAAAGAAGGAACTCCTTCGCCTGCTTGTCCCGCGTATCCCTCCGCACGGCTGCCCGGCAGGAACGCACCTCAGCGGGCACGCACCTCCCCGCGCCAGAGTGTGGGTGATGCCGACTACAAACCCTGGCTCTACGAGTGCGCGGACGCAGGGAAAGCTCAGCACATTGAATGGACGTTCAGCCTTCACACGACCCCGGAAGGCGGGCACGTGTGCCCATTTTACAGGGGAGGAAAGTGAGGGTCCCAGAGGACAGTTACCAGCCTGCGTGTGGTGTCGCAAGTGGCACCGTCCCCATGCCCCGCACGCCTTCCGGCGTCCTTTACCCGTGCAGAGCCTCTCCCTCCACCTGTTCCCTCGGGGCCCGCCTCCTCCCAGGGGTGCTGGGGTGTCCCCCGCGTCCCCTCCCATGGTCTGGACTCCCAGCCTCCGAGCCCGCGGGGCTGTGCGTGCGCATGCGCGCAGCAGGCCTTGGACAGTGCGGGGAGGGAGCGAATCGGGCGCCAGGGTGCAGGCAAAGCTGGGATGCACTCATGAGACAGGAGCTGGAAAAGATGTGCCCTGAGAACCGCGTGTGCTGCAGAGGAAGAGTGTTTATTTTTGCATTTCACAACGCCCGTTTGGGGCCAACATAGGCAGGGAGGAAAGGAAAGCAGGTGTGGGGCCAGCGTGGCGCACAGCAGAGCGGGGGAGGCCACGGTCAGGCGGGGGGGGGGGGGGGGGGGGGGGGGGGGGGGGGGGGGGGGGGGGGGGGGGGGGGGGGGGGGGGGGGGGGGGGGCTCAGGGCGGGGGCGTTGGGGCGGCTGCGGATCTGAAGGCAGGACTGAGAAGCGCTGCTCTGGCCTCGGTGGGGGCGTGCGGGTGGGGACTTGGGCTTCCCATGAGGGGTTGGTGGGCGCTATGCTAACGTCTTCCCTTTATGTGCCCGCCTTGTAGCCGGACCGTGGAGTGCCCAGCTCTGTGAGGCTGAGGGGAGAATGTTCTGGAGGGTAGGATGGGATTGGAGCTTCAGGGCTATGAGATGCAGCCTGGAACACAGCTCGAGAAATCTGAACTAGATGGAGTGACCTGAGTCTGCAGTCAGAGCTCAGATCTTGCACTGGCAGCACACGGGGACACAGCAGCTGGACTGGGAGCAGCAGGGCTTACAACAGCTGGACTGGCAGCATCTGGACTGGCAGCAAGATGACCCACAGCCCCCCTTGGAGCCCCCACAAGAACCACAGCCCCCCTTGCCACAGCTGGAGCAGGAGCAGGCTGGCACACAGCAGCACACCGGCTTGCAGCAGCAGACAGGGACACAGCAGCCAGAGCCACAGCCCCCACAGCCGGAGCCGCAGCCCCCACAGCTGGACTGGCAGCAGCTGGACTGGGAGCAGGAAGATCCACAGCCACCCTTGCAACCCCCACAGGACCCACAGCCCCCCTTGGAGCCCCCACAGGACCCACAGCCCCCCTTGGAGCCCCCACA
>VSMD01044035.1:0-61858 GCA_008750895.1 Mirza zaza
CCAGACAGAATTTTCAAAGTCTAAGAGGTACTATAATTTCTAGTATATTAACCATTACCTGCTCCTTTTACAAAATTCACTTTCTATGTATCTTGGAGGCACTTTAAGCCACTCATTTGGAGTAATAAAGTGCCTTGATTTAGAGATTCTTGGGAATCTTGAATGCAGTTGGGCCTTCTCAACCTCTTTAAATTCTTTCATTGTATATATTTTGCCTGCAGAAAGATTAGTAATCTAAATTAGCACCCTTAAATGCAATTGCCACTGCTCTTGGGCCATGAAATCACATAGCAATTAGGAACTAAGTACCAGTCTCACACTGAAGAAGAGTTCTTTTTTCATCATCCCTGTCATACTGTGCTTTTTTCAAAGGGTCACGAAATGGTGGGATGATAACCTACAAGAGAGGAACTTCTTTGAGTACTGGGATGTAGTTCTGAATATTAAACATTTTCAGTCTATCCTATCCATTTGGATAGGACAGCCTATCCGCATATGGCTCTTATATCGGAAGAGTAAAGAATACAATACTTGGGCTAAGGGCGGTGGCTCATACCTGTAATCCTAGCACTCTGGGAGGCTGAGGCAGGAGGATTGCTCGAGGTCAGGAGTTCAAGACCAGCCTGAGCAAGAGCGAGACCCCTGTCTCTACTAAAAATAGAAAGAAATTAGCTGGACAACTAAAAATATATAGAAAAAATTAGCCAGGCATGGTGGTGCATGCCTATAGTTCCAGCTACTCAGGAGGCTGAGGCAGTAGGATTGCTTGAGCCCAGGAGTTTAAGGTTGCTGTGAGCTACGCTGATGCCATAGCACTCTAGGCTGGGCAACAGAGTGAGACTATGTCTCAAAAAAAAAAAGAATACAATACTTACAAACGTATAGCAGGCTTATTATTACCATGTTTCCTCAAAAATAAGACAGGATCTTATATTTATTTTTCCTCAAGAAGCCACCCTAGAGCATATTTTCAGGGGATGTGTTATTTTTTTTCTTTACCGCTCCTTGACGAAATGCGTGGGTTGTGCAGATACGCTGCGTAGCCACGCCCATCACTAGGTCTTATTTTCCAGGTAGGGCTTGTATTGTGCAAATGCTTCGAAATCCTGCTAGGGCTTATTTTATGGGTAGGTCTTATTTTCGGGGAAACATGGTATGTATATTTAGCACATACAAACAGTTGGGAGGCTCTCTAATACTTCTCTTAACGAGGTGCTCCAGTCAAAGAGGCAAGGTTAGCTCTTGTTTCAAAGTGTAGGTTTAGTCTTCACAAATTCTTTTGTTGTTATCATATATTCCCAAATTTAAAAATTCCTTTCCCATACACAAAAGAAAAAATATATCCATATATTCATCTTAATCCCTAACATCCATAATCAACAACATAATTAATGGTTATGCAAAACTTAACCAACATAATATTCAAAATGTAGATCACTTATGAGCCAAGGGATTGAAGCATCAAATCTATTGTAACGACCAATGTCATCAACATCAAAATGACAGTTCTACAAAAGAAAATGGCATTCAGCAACAATAACATTCATGGTCTAGGCCTAGTCAATGAAATTCTACCACAACCTACAAAGGCCACCCATGTATCTTTCTAATGATAATCAGGCTTGTTCTCTGGGAGGCTGAGGCAGGCAGATTGCTCAAGGTCAGGAGTTCGAAACCAGCCTGAGCAAAAGTGAGACCCCTGTCTATACTAAAAATAGAAAGAAATTAATTGGCCAACTAAAAATATATAGAGAAAAAATTAGCCGGGCATGGTGGTGCATGCCTATAGTTCTACCCGGGAGGCTGTGGCAGGAGGATCACTTGAGCCCAGGAGTCTGAGGTTGCTGTGAGCTAGGCTAATGCCACAGCACTCAGGTCAGGGCAACGGAGTGAGACTCTGTCTCAAAAAAAAAAAAAAATCAGGCTTGTTTTTCTAAGATAATTATAATATATATCATGGCTATTACAGTCAAAATAAACAGTGATCAGTCTGCCCTCTAGAATTTTGCTTTTACAGAAGTTATGAAGAGTTTACTCATTTCATGAGTAATGAATTCAATATAAAAATAGACAAAACCAGTACTATCATTTTCAGGTTTTTGTACGTGACTTATTGACATATGAATAACAAATTTTAAATTTTAAATTGAAGAGAGAAATAGAGAACATTCTAGTTATATCAGCAATTATAAGTCCTAAGACTCTACCATCTCTACTAATAAGCACTTGTAGACCATAAGAACCTAAATGGAGATGTTATAATCCAGTGGTTCTCAAAAACTGTTTTATTTCAAGATGTTGTTATGGCCAAAGAACTCTTGGATATATAAGTCATCTATTCATATTTACTATATTGGAAATTAATACTGAGAAAATTTTAAATTATTTGTTATATTTAATATTAAGGCTACTATATTTAACATATATTTTTATAAAAAAATACTGTATTTTCCAAAGCAAAAAAAATAGTGAGAAGTATAATATTGTTTTACTTTTTTGTAAATTTCTTTTATGTTTTGCTTAACAGAAGACAACTGGATTCTCACATCTGCTTCTGCATGCAATCTGTTAAGACACGTTGTTTTAGCTGAAGTAAATGAAAATCCATACAGAGATATGTAGTTGAAAAAGGAAGGAGTATTTTAACAACCTTTTCAGATCACTGTGGATATTCTTCTTTGATACTATACTCAAACTCAACAGGTGGTAGTTTCTTAAAGGTTAGTTATGATGTAGAATCTGAAACCACATCAATGAATTTTTATACTCTTCTACATTAAAATCCATGGTCTATCTTGCACTTTAACTGAATCTTTTTCCCATGCATGATTTTGTAACATCATGAATTGATCATCTGGGAAAAAAATATGGATCACTGAGTTACATATGCAAAATCTTCTAAATGTTTATATATTTCATTACATAATATCAAAGAATCACATTCATTAATATCATTATTAATCCCACCGGTAAAGTCATTGAGTACAAGAACATTGTCACACTTATGATGGTGAATGTGAGTTTTCCAAAATTCAAATGTTTTGCTTGAAAGCTCACATTTTTTCATTGGCAACAAATATTGTCAGTAGTGTTCCTTGAAGTGACAGGCTAACTTCATTCATTTTGTTATTTAATAACAGTATATTATATTCTTCAAAATTGCTAAGAGAGTAGATTTTGTGTGTTCTCATTTACAAAAAATAAGTAGCATGTCAGATAATGTATATGTTAATTAGCTAAATTTAGCCATTCCAAGCCAGTCACCCTGGCTCACACCTGTAATCCTAGCACTCTGGGAGGCTGGGGCAGGTGGATCATTTGAGGTCAGGAGACCAGCCTGAGCAAGAGTGAGACTCCGTCTCTACGATAAATAGAAAGAAATTAATTGGCCAACTAATATATATAGAAAAAATTAGCTGGGCATGGTGGCACATGCCTGTAGTCCCAGCTACTCTGGAGGCTGAGGCAGGAGGATTGCTTGAGCCCAGGAGTTTGAGGTTGCTGTGAGCTAGGCTGACACCATGGCACTCTAGCCCAGGCACTCTGTCTCAAAAAAAAAAAAAAAAAAAATTAGCTATTCTACAATGTATACGTATTTCAAAACAACATGTTTTACAAGATAAATATATACAGTTTTCATCTTTAAATTTAAAGAAAAAAGTACCTTCAAATACTGTTACAACGACAACAAAAAATAAAAATAAAGAAAAAAGAAACAGAAAAACAGTTCCCCTAACAATATATTAAATTAGTTTCAAGAATGGGGGAAAAAGCAGTACTCACATGTCAAAAATGTTTTTTACTGCTTGTTCAAAGACATTATTAAGTGAAATTGCATTTATTTTTACTTGTGAGTGCATGGCAATGAAGAACAATGGCACAGTTTGGTGACATGACAAATTGTTCCAAGGTGCCAGCAATTGTACCCACCATTGCTTTTGCACCATCAGTACAAATGTCAATACATGAAAAAGGTAAATAATATTTAGCAACTATTATGAAAATAGTTTCAGCCTAATGGACCTCCCAAAAGGGCCTCAGGATCTCAAATGTCCATGTACCTCACTTTGAGAACTGCTAATACAGGTGCAAGGTGCTCAGATTACTTTAAGAGGTCACCTATAAACGTCACTTAGAAAGGCAGTATGGTAAAAGGACAGAAAAATGGAATTTTGATAACTGCTATAATTTGAATGCTTGTGTCCTCCCCAGATTCATATGTTGAACCTAATCACCAATGCAATAGGATTAAGAGCAGGAATCTTTAGGAAGTGATTAGGTCATGAGGGTGGAGCCCTCATGAATGGTGCTGTTATAAAATAGGCTCAAGGGAGCTTGTTTGCCCATTCTACCATGTGAGGACACAGCTAGAAGGTGCCATCTATGAGAAACGGGCCATTACCAGACATCAAATCTGCTAAGCCCCTGAACTTGCACTTCCCAGTCTCCAGAACTATGAGAAACAGATTTTTGTTGTTTATAAATTATACAATCTAAGCTTTTTTGTTATAGCAGCAAGAATGGACTAAGACAGTATCAAAAAGATCTGATTTCAAATCTCAATTTTGTTCCTTACTCTCTGTGTTACTAGTTAGTGTGTTTAAGATTCTAAACTCTCAGTTTAACTCTCACCTATAAAAATAGGGACAACAGTACACACACCAGTTTTTTTGAAAAATGACCTAGAATTCCTGTGCAAATGCCAACAGTTTAAAATGTCTATACCCAAGGCAGTGTTTTCAGGGATTTTATTTCCTTTAATAATATACACAAATATAAATATTTGTTTAATATTAGCAAAAGTGTGGAAAAATTGACTTTATAGTGAAAGTTTTAGTTTAAAAACCTATCTGGAGGATAATTTGGCAGCATGAATCAAAATCATTCATACCCTTTAATCAGCAATTCTAATTCTAGCAACTTACCCTAAGGAAAAAATTAAGAAATAAGTAGCTGGGACTACAGGCATGCGCCACCATGACCGGCTAATTTATATATATATATATATATTTTTTTTTTTTTTTTTTTTTTTTTAGTTAGCCAGCTAATTTCTTTCTATTTTTTTAGTAGAGACAGGATGTTATTCTTACTCAGGCTGGTCTCAAACTCCTGAGCTCAGGCGATCATTCCACCTCAGCCTCCCAGAGTGCTAGGATTACAGGTGTGAGCCACCATGTCCAGCCCATGGAAATGGGAAACTATTCTTAAAATATTTTTGCATGTTTGGGAATCACTAAATGACTATTCATATATTAGGCCTCTCAAACCAACCCAACACATAATACCAAAGTTAAAATAAGAAATCTACCCTACCTTCAGAAAATTAGGATCCTTTTTGCGCATATAAAAAGGATCATACTCGTTTGGATCATAATGTTCTATAAATGCATTTCCCTATAAGAAGGAAATAAAACCACAAATAAGAACAAAAGAAGCACAATTAATTTTGAGTATATCAAGACTTGAGAGTCAAATACACAGTTCCTTTCTTATGCTTCAAAGTGGCATCAATGACAAATGCAAAAGGAAAGAAAAGACCAAATTTGAAATTATTCAAGTAATAAATATTATAGGGATGGAAGGAATCTACTTAAAATTTGTAAGATTTTAATAAAAAATGTTGGAACACTAAAAGATTTAGGAATTTGTTTATAAATATTTATTAGTCAGTCATCTCAGGTCTTTTATAATGCTGGAAGAACAGAAATACTTTATAGTTTTGCAATAATAGAGCTCCATAACAAAAGAAAAATGTGTCCTGAAATTAGAGTCCAAATTTTTTCAAATAGTAAATAAAATAATTACATGGGAAAAACAAAGAAAAATGGTTCTAATGTACACAGTTAAATACAGATCTACCCCTCCTCTCTATCCTTTCCACATGCCCTATATTTAAGAATACTTTATAATAGGGTATAGGTTGTATGTGTGTACATATATATCCAAATAGCCTGCCTCTGTGTGTGTGTGTAAATGTACAGACACACACACAGGGGCAGGCTATTTGGATGATTATAAATAAACAAAGATAACTATAGGTTTTAAACCAGTTGAAAAAAGTATCAAATGATCTCTTAGTACCTTTTTATTTACGTGTTTTAAAAAATCATCTGATTCCTCTTGTCTCCTTTTCTTAATGTTCTTATGTGAACAAACTTTTTCTATAATTTTCTTCTGGAGAGGATCTGCCACATGGTCAACCCATCTTTTATGTAATATCTCTTTTCTTCTTGCATTTAAGAAGTCATGATGTTGTACATGCTTATCTAGTTCCTAGTAAACAGTATAGAAAAGACAAATATATTATCCTAAAGCATTCTTCTTCTAAAATTTTCAAAAACTTAGCACTCTGGGAGGCCAAGACGGGCGGATCGCTCAAGGTGAGGAGTTCAAGACCAGCCTGAACAACAGTGAGACCCTCATCTCTACTAAAAATAGAAAGAAATTAATTGGCCAACTAAAAATATATAGAAAAAATTAGCTGGGCATTGTGGCGCATGCCTGTAGTCCCAGCTACTCGGAGGCTGAGGCAGAAGGATCACTTGAGCCCAGGAGTTTGAGGTTACTGTGAGGTAGGCTGATGCCATGGCACTCTAGCCTGGGCAACAGAGTGAGACTATGTCTCAAAAAAAAAAAAAAAAAGAAAAAGAAAAAAAAGTTAAAATTTTCTAAAACTTAAACTTCATAAGTTTAAATTATTCCTAAGAAGAATCCACAAAGGCATTTATTAATTTAATAATTTATTTGTCTTCTTCTATGTGACATATGCTATGCTGGAAACAAGGAATACACAAAAAATTGAGACAACATGCCTGCTCTCCCTGAGGAAACAGATAAAAAGCAAATCAAAAGCCTGGCGCCTGTAGTCCCAGCTACTCAGGAGGCTGAGGCAGGAGGACTGCTTGAGCCCAGGTGTTGGAGGCTACAGTGAGCTATGATGACACCACTGCACTCCAGCCTGGGCAACAGGGCAAGCCCCTGTCTCAAAAAGAAACAAACAAATAAAACAAAACAACAACAAAAAGCAGGAACTCAAATACATATACACAAATGCTCATTTCAGCATTATTCAATTCATTTCAGCATTATTCACAATAGCCAAAAGGTGGGAACAACACAAGTGTCCATCAACAAATGGATGAACAAAATGTGGTATATACATACAATGGAATATTTGGTCTAAAAAAGAAATGAAGTTCTGATTATATGCTACAATGTGGATGAACCTTGGAAACAAATAAGCCAGACACAGATAAATAAATGTAGGATTCTACATATATGAAACATCAGAATAGGCAAAATTCATAGAGGCAGAAAGTAAAGGTTACCAGGTACTTGGGGGATAAGGAAATGAGAAGTCATTGCTTATTGGATACAAAGTATCAGTTTGGGGTGATGAAAAAGTTTTGGAAATAATGGTGATAGTTATACAACATTGTGAATGTAATTAATGTCACTGAATGGTACACTTAAAATGGCAAATTTTACATTGTATATATTTTACCACAATTTTTAAAAATGATTAAATTAAAACAAAAAAGGTTCCACAGATGGGCAACATTTGGGCTGGGCCTTAAAGGAGGAGTTATCCTGGAAGAGAAGGGATAGCAGAGAATGAGGAAGACAAACTTTCCATGGGGAGTGGGGGAAGACAAGAGTAGAGAAGCAGAAGAGAAACACATGATCCAAATGGCAAGTAGCCTGCAAAGAAGCCTGATTAGGCTACAAGTGATTTCATTCTCACCCAAACTGCTCGCCCACCTTTCATATAGCACATGAAATCATATGATTCTAGCATCTACATGAAATTCAAAATGAAAAAAATAAAATGTTATGAAAGCTGAGGGGTTCTCTAGGCCACACCCCTTACTTAACTTCAGGTTATATCAACTTCAACCATTCAACCATTCCCAATAATAGTTCCTTTCCTTTTTAAAGAACTCTAATGAAAATTCCTAAAAGAAAAACAGATCACCCACTCCGGTGTTTAGTATACTTCACATGGCTGTACTTGTCTAATTAAGCCCATCCTGCTTAAACCCTTGTTCTTACCTATGTATACCTGAGTAATAGGTAGTCAGAGCTGTGTTCTGAAAACAGCTCTTCAGGATTAGCTCATTGATAGTGACTGTGTGGAAACCGCCAAGTCAAAGGAACAAGTGAGTTGAGGGAAATTGTTATGCCTGTCTGTGAAGGAATTCCCACAAAGTATAGGAAGAGAGGAAGTCCATTAAAGCAATCTCAGAGATTCCTTAAGATTAATCCCAGGCACAAATGAGTATTTTTAATTCTATTTTCTGTATTTTCTACATTTGTTTATAGAATACACTTCATCTAAAAAGGAAAAACAAAATTTAGTTTCTTTCTTTTTTTTAGATGGGATCTCTATTGCCCAGGGTTGGAGTGCAGTGCCTATCCACAGGTGCAATCACAGCTCTTTACAGCCTCAGACTCAGATGCCTCAAGCAATCCTCCTCTCCAGCCTCCCCAGTAGCTGAGATGACATCACCATACCTGGCTCACAAAATTTAATTTGTAATTGAGATGCATTTTGTAGCCAATTCTTACCTTAATGATATACTTTTCTCTGTATAATATTGATTGAATAGCTGCATCAGTATCTTCTCTGGCTAAGTTCTAAAAGAACAGAATTAAACTATGAAAGTCAAATCTTGAAAAAATTAAATAATTAGTACTATCTGGCCTCATTATATTTTGTGTGAAAAACATATCCCTGAAAAATTCTCTGTAAATCCAATTTTTCTACTTCAAATCACATCATCAAGTGCTTTTTAAAGAGTATTTGACTCTCTGCTCTGGGCTACAGCAAAACATTACTCAGCTCACAGATATTGAGTCTTAGAATGGTCAAATGACTTGCCCAGAATCACAAGGTAGTTAGAACCCATCTTTTGTCAAATCTTATAAAATGTTTTTACCTTTATGGGTTAAAATAGATACAATTAGGCCTCTATTTGAGACTTTTTGACTACATAAGAAAGACTGATCTTCCCAGCCTTTATTCTCACAGAACTAGCTAAGACTATGTCAACAGTCTCACTAAAAGTTTAGTGCCACCTAAGGTAAACTGTGTACCTAGAAGAAATGTCACTAGTGTAAAACATTACAAGGTTTTAGAATGAGTTTCTATTCAATTTCCTGTTCTTCCTTCTGTTCTTCCATAATGAAATCACCTACCAATTTTGTTTTTGAAAATTACTTAAAACATAAGCTAAAATATAAAGACTATGGATATAAAAATCAAGGAAATTAGTTATATTTTTATCCATAAACTTTATAATCAAACAGGTGACTGGAACTTCTCAAAATGACAGCTCTTATTTTAATAAAAAGAAACTTGCTCATAAAGTCTTCTTACACTCATTTAATTAATTTTTCCATGACAATTGACAAATTACCTGAAAGACCGAAACAACTTTTCTCATTAGCTAAATGTTAAACACTATATACCTATGGGAAAACTACCCAGAGAAACAATGAGCAAGCAAATACATAAAAGAATTAGGGAATCCATCCCTAGAGGTCACACAGCCCCAGGAGTGTTCCCTTTCATATGAACCACAGTAAAACATCCCATAGATCACAGAGTGTAGAGTTGAGTACTTGGAGGAGTTTTGTATCAGAACTAGAACAAAACTGGCCCCACGGTATATGTTGCCGTGGTCCTGCCCAACAAAATTCAGAGTCAAGACCTGAAAGGATCCAGCTGTGTCCAAGTAACTTAACTGCATTCCAGAACAAAAATCGAGAATATTTGTGGGAAATAAAAAATATCTAGCACTCTACAAGGTTAAAATTCAAAATGTCTTGCATCCAGTCAAAAAATCACCAGGCATGCAAAGAATCAGGAAAATTTAACCAATAATGAGAAGGAAAATCAATCAAAACTGTACCAGAAATGACATTGATATAATTATTAAACCAAGACATTAAAATAGTTATTATACCTGTAGTTCATAAGTTCAGGAAGCTAGATGAAAAAGTCAACCTGTTGAGACAGAGGAAGATATAACTTCTAGGACCTAGATATAACTTCTAGGGATGAAAATTACAATGCCTGAGATGAAAGATACACCAGATAGGCTTATCAGCATATTAGACATTACAGAAGAAAAGGTTAGTGAATTTAAAAGCACAGCAATAGACGTTTTCCAAACTAAAATGCAGGGGGAAAGAAAAAATGAAAAAAACTAAGTATCAGTGAGCTATGGGACAATGAATATATGTAATTATACTTCCCCAAAGGAAGGATGGGATAGAAAAGTATTTTAAGAAATAATGGCTGAGGCCAGGCACGGTGGCTCACACCTGTAATCCTAGCACTCTGGGAGGCTGAGGCGGGCAGATTGCTCAAGGTCAGGAGTTCAAAACCAGCCTGACCAAGACCTCATCTCTACTAAAAATAGAAAAATTAATTGACCGTCTAGGCCGGGCGCAGTGGCTCACGCCTGTAATCCTAGAACTCTGGGAGGCCGAGGCGGGCGGATCACTTGAGGTCAGGAGTTCGAAACCAGCTTGAGTGAGACCCCGTCTCTACCAAAAATAGAAAGAAATTAATTGACCAACTAAAAAATATATATATACAAAAAATTAGCCGGGCATGCTGGCACATGCCTGTAGTCCCAGGTACTCGGGAGGCTGAGGCAGTAGTATCGCTTGAGCCCAGGAGATTGAGGTTGCTGTGAGCTAGGCTGATGCCATGACACTCACTCTAGCCTGAGCAACAATGTGAGACTCTGTCTCAAAAAAATAAATAAATAAATAATTGATTGACCGTCTAAAAATATATATACAAAAAATTAGCCAGGCATGGTGGTCATGCCTATAGTCCCAGCTACTCAGGAGGCTGAGGTAGTAGGATCGCTTGAGCCCAGGAGATTGAGGTTGCTGTGAGCTAGACTGATGCCAAGGCACTCACTCTAGCCTGGACAACAAAGTGAGACTCTGTCTCAAAAAAAAAAAAAAAAAAAGAAATAATAATGGCTGAAATTTTTCCAAATTTGTTAGAAACTATAAGCCCAACAGATAAAAGAAGTTCAAAGAACTCTAAGCACTGGAGAAATTAGGACCCTCATACAGAGCCAATGAGAATTTATAATGGTACAGCTGCTGTGGGAAAGTTTGTCAGTTCCTTAAAAAATCAAACATAGAGTTATCCATATGACCCACAATTTCATTCCTAGGTTTTATACCCAAGAGAACTAAAAGCATATGCTCACATAAAAAGTTATACACAAATGTTCAGAGCAGCATTATTCATATTAGCAAAAAAACTAGAAACAACCTAAATGTCCATCCACTGATGAATGGATAAACAAAATGTGGTATTCATACAATGGAATATTATTTGACCATAAAAAGGAATAAAGTACTGATACATGCTACAACATGGATGAAACTTGAAAACATTATACTAACTGAAAGCAGTCACAAAGGACTGCATATTTCATGATTTCATTTGTACAAAATGTCCAGAATAGGCAAATCTATAGAGATAGAAAGTAGATTAGTATTCTCAGTTGCCAAGAGGAGAGAGGAATGGGGAATGACTGTTAAAGGGTTATGAGGTTTCTTTCTGGAGTGATGAAAATGTCCTGGAATTATATAGTGGTGACAGTTGCACAACTTTGTGACTATACTAACAATGAATTGTACACTTTAAAATATTGAATTTCACGGTATATAAATTATCTCAATAATAAAAGCCCAACAATAAGGAAAAAAAACAGTTTAAAATTGCCGATTTAAAAGTGGACAAGAGACTTGAACAAACACTTCACCAAAGAAGATACATAAATGGCCAGTAAGTCTTCAAAAAATGCTCAACATCATTAGTTATTAGGGAAATACAAATTAAAACCACAGTGACACTCTGGGAGCCAAGGTGGGTGGATTTCTCAAGGTCAGGAGTTCGAAACCGCGCTGAGCAAGAGTGAGACCTTGTCTCTACTAAAAAAAATAGAAAAATTAATTGCCAAACTAAAAACATATATAGAAAAAATTAGCCGGGCAAGGTGGCGCATGCCTGTAGTTCCAGCTACTCGGGAGGCTGAGGCCGTAGGATGGCTTGAGCCCAGGAGTTTGAGGTTGCTGTGAGCCAGGCTAATGCCACGCCACGGCACTCTAGCCCAGGCAACAGAATGAGACTCTGTCTCAAAAAAAAAAAAAACACAATGAGGCCAGACCACGCCTGTAATCCTAGCACTCTGGGAGGTTGAGGCAGGAGGATCACTTGAGCTCAGGAGTTCGAGACCAGCCTAATCAAGAGCAAGACCGCATCTCCACTAAAAACAGAAAAATTAGCTGGGTGCCATGGTGCATGCCTGTAGTTCCAGCTAGTCAGGAGGCTGAGGCAAAAGAATCACTCAAGCCCAGGAGTTTGAGGTTTTAGTAAGCTAAAACCTTTAGTAAGCTAAAAGGTTTTAGTAAGCTAAAAGGTTTTAGTAAGCCACTGCACTCTACCCAGGGTGACAGAGTAAGACTTTGTCTCAAATAAAATAAAAAAAGAACACACAAGGAGATGCCACTGTATATCTTTTACAATGTCTCAAATTTATAAAGACTATACCAAATGTTGGCTAGAATATTTAACAACTAGAAATCCCATACACTGCTAGTGGGAATGAAAAATGATTCAATGACTTTGGAACACAGTTTGGCAACTTCATAAAAAGTTAAATTCATTTACCATATGACCCAGCCATTCTACAGCTAGACATCTACCCAAGAGAAAGCATATGTCCATACAAAGACATGTACATGAATGTTCAGAACAGCTTTATTTGTAATAGCCACAAACTGGAAACAACCCAAATGCCCATGAACAGGATAAACAAACTGGGATATAGCTATATAATGGAATGAAGTATTGATACATACAACGACATGGATGAATTGCAAAATACTTATTCTGAGTGAAAGATGCCAGACAAAAAGAAAAGAATACATACTGTTAGGTTCCATTTCTATAAAAATTTTTAAATGACAAAGCAAAGCTTAGTGGCTTTAGAAAATGGGGAGGAAAAGAAGGGAGGGATTACAAAGCAACAGGATGATTAGAAAGGGGAGTGTTGAGTATGTTCACTATCTTGATTATGGTGATGGCTATGTATATATATGGAAAAACTTAGCAAGTTTGTACACTTTAATATGTGCAGTTTATTGTACATCAATTATACATTAGTAAGACTTAGAAAAAAGAAATTACAATCTAAAACCAACACAACATATAAAATTTTGAGTGATACAGCTAAGCAGTGTTTCAAGAGAAACTTATAGATGTGTTATATTAGAAAAAGTATATAGTAAAAGATCTATGATTACACTTTAAGAAGCTAGAAAAATGAACAGCAAAGTAAATACAAAGTTAGTAGAGCAAAGGAGATAATAGAATGAAATAGAAAACAAGCAACACAAAAAAATATATTTAGCACAAGCCACTTCTCACTGCAACTACCCAAGGGAAAACCTCAAAATGCCGTGTTATTATACCTCCATAAAAGAAAGCCGCTTTGGTTCCAACCATTCTTTCGAGGTCTTGACCTTGAACAGATGGTCACCACCTGCATTTCTCATTGTGGTCACAAATAACAGAGCCCTTTAAAAAAAAAAAAAAAAAAAAAACTAAAAAGTAACTTACTTGGTAATCAAAATTCACAATCATCTAATTTTCTCTTCTGTTTAATAATCAATAGTTGTGACATTGCACGGACTTTGAGTGGGTTTGGAACATTAGCCATCCATGCTTTCCCTAACAGGAGGCCATCGCAGTAGGCTTATGATGATGGTTTCAGAGCCAGCCTCCTTTGAGGAGGGGAGATTCTCTTTCAACTAATCCCCGTGGAGTGGCTGCCCACGTCCTCCTAGGAGGTATCCCATTCAAGCCAGTGTGGCGATGGGCCTCTGGGAGTCCCATCGTCTGACTTCAGTGGCCGCGCAGCTTAGGGAAAGAAAGGAGAGGCTTTCGGTAAAAACGGGCGCAAGGCCCTCCCCAAGGCCCGTCCCCGAGGGGGAAGCCGTCGTTAGAGGCTGAGCTCCGCACACCCACTCCCGGAGTCGGCGGGAGGCGCACGGCCTCCACCCCTAACTCTGTGCCCGGGACTCGCGCAGCCGCGGCGTGCGCGGGGACCACCCCGCCCGGCTGGAGCGTGCAGGCCGCGACACACCTCTCTCCCCTCCCGAGGCCGCCGGGGCCTGCGGCTCTCCTGCCCCACTACCGAGTCGGCCAAACGGCCCAAAGCTCCGGAGTCGTCAGGCTGTCGCGGGAAGGGGGCCCTGCCCGGCCGGCGCTCAGTTCGAGCCCGTCCCTTCGGAATGTGGCAGCGTTGGCGACCACTGTCTCCGGGACGCAGTCCCGCGCCGCCCCTCCCCCTTGGAGTTCGACGAGGAGTCTGTGGGCGGCCCCGCGGGGGCGGCCTGGGCCCGGAGCCGCGCGCTACCGCGCCCCTGTCGCCCCCTCGGGCTCAGGAGGAACCCGGACGCTGCTGCTGTCGTGGTTGCGAAGGGGGGTGACGGGCAGCTGTCAAGGCCAATCCCGCCCCTTGATCCCGCGTCCGTTGACAGGCGGATCCCCGGCTCGCCAGGCCCACGCGGAGGCCCGGCTCCCAGACCGAGAGGGGCCCGCGGCCGCTCCCTCGAGTCCTCGGTGCTGTGCGTGCGTCTCCCTGGCGACAGGCCTGGAAATTAACCGCTCGCTCACTCACCCCGGGGCCCATCGCAGTCCTGCCCCGGGACACCCCTCCTCCCGTGGGCCGCACCCCGGGAAGGGAGTGGCGGGAAAGAGGCTACGGTGGCGGTTGTCCTGGTGAGGACGGACCAAGAGTTGGGGACTTGTGGAGAAAATGGTGGTTTAAGTGCCTTAAAGGTGTTTTCAACCCACTGGGGTGATGATCAGTGTTCATAGTCGGCGCTGAAGCAGGTCAGCAGGAAGGGAATGTGGGGATTCATGACCCAGCACATCTCGTTAGTCTTGTTTACTTAGACTGGCGGTTCTCCATCCTGGCTGGGTTTTGTTTTGTTTGTTTTTAAATCCCAGATGATTCTAACGCAAACCTTTGACATAGTGAGCAAATTAGAAGGCTGTGATTTTCCAAACCCAACTTCATAGACCTGTGTATGCACTGTGATTTTTCTAGGATTCTATTTCCCTCTTTGAGTATTGGTAGACGCTAGATGATGGGCCACTATTTTCCCTCTTCATCTTTTCAAAGTACACATGCTAATATTAAAACAGAAGCGTTTTAGAGACATTTGTATTTGCATGCCTTGCCTTTTAAAAGCTAGCCAGTGTATCTCTTCAACTAAAGTTTCCGTTT
The DNA here is from genome assembly GCA_008750895.1 of Mirza zaza. Taxonomy (NCBI): domain Eukaryota; kingdom Metazoa; phylum Chordata; class Mammalia; order Primates; family Cheirogaleidae; genus Mirza; species Mirza zaza. Next base: position 15,336 of record VSMD01044035.1, read on the forward strand.
CAGAGCTGAGTGGGCATGAGCCATTTGCAGAACTTACTGTTAGATACACTCCTGGGAACCAAGAATGTGGACAGTGCAGCCCTCATCAAACTCCACGAGTGGAGCCTGTGTGTAGCATCACCAGGATTTAGTGTAAGAAAAGACAAGTTTGGATATCAGGCTCTTTTTTTCTTCTTAAGACAAAGTCTCCCTCTGTTGCCCAGGCTAGAGTGCTGTGGAGTCAGCCTAGTTCACAGCAACCTCAAACTCGGGGGCTAAAGCGATCCTACTGCCTCAGCCTCCAGAGTAGCTGGGACTCCAGCACACCTGGCTAATTTTTTTTGTTTGTTTTTTAGTAGAGACAGGGTCTCACTCTTGCTCAAGCTGGTCTCCAACTCCTGAGCTCAAGCAATCCTTCTTTCTCGGCCTCCTAGAGTATTAGGATTATAGGCGTGGGCCACTGCACCTGGCCTGGTATCAGGCTTTTAAATGAACTTTTTCTATAAAGAGCCACAGCAAATATTTTAGGTTTCTGGGCCGTATAGTTTCTGTTACAACCACTGAACTGCAGTTGTAATGGAAAAGAAGTCATAAAAAATACACAAAAGGGCCTAGCGTGGTGGCTCACGCCTGTAATCCTAGCACTCTGGGAGGCCGAGGCGGGCAGATTGCTCGAGGTCAGGAGTTCAAAACCAGTCTGAGCAAGAGCGAGACCCTGTCTCTACTATAAATAGAAAGCAATTAATCGGCCAACTAATATATATAGAAAAAATTAGCCGGGCATGGTGGGATATGCCTGTAGTCCCAGCTACTCAGGAGGCTGAGGCAGCAGGATTGCTTGAGCCCAGGAGTTTGAGGTTGCTGTGAGTTAGGCTGATGCCACAGCACTCACTCTAACTTGGGCAACAAAGCAAGACTCTGTCTCAAACAAACAAACAAACAAACAAAATACACAAAAGAATGGGTATGCCTGTGTTCCAATAAAATTTTATTTATAGACACTGAAATTTGAATTCCATATAATTTTCAAGTGTTACAAAGTGTTATTTTTTATTTGAATTCCATATAATTTTCAAGCGTTACAAAGTGTTATTCTTTTTTTTATTTGAATTCCATATAATTTTCAAGCGTTACAAAGTGTTATTCTTTTTTTTTGTCCAACCATTTAAAAATGTGAAAACCATTCTTAGGTTGCAGGCTATAAAAAACAGCCAGCAGGGGAAATCTGGCTGGCCACCAGCCATCGTTTGCCAATTCCTGGTCTAACTATTTAACCTCTCCAGGTAATGCCCAGTGATGTCCGAAGACTTGTGAACGGATTTGCCAAGAACCCCTTGCAAGCCCGAAGAGAAGGACTGTATTTCAAGGAAAAGGATTACAAATGTGTCCGGGCAGATGAATATTCTCTTTATGCTAAGAATGTGAGTGCTCAAGATTTGAAGACAGCTAAGTGAAACTATAAAAGAATTTGACTCCAATTTTCTTTGTCACACATGATCCTCTCTATAAAACAAATGAAAACCATTACTGTCTTGAGACACTGGGACAGCAGTCTGGTGCCAGGAAGGCATGTGTGAAAAAATGCACTATCAGAGAGCCTGGCTTTGAGAAACATTCATTTTATTTTTATTTATTTATTTTTTTGAGACATAGTCTCACTCTGTTGCCCAGGCTAGAGTGAGTGCTGTGGCATCAGCCTAACTCACAGCAGCTTCAAACTCCTGGGCTCAAGAAATCCTTCTGCCTCAGCTTCCCAAGTAGCTAAGACTACAGGCATGTGCCACCATGCCCGGCTAATTTTTTCTATATATTTTTAGTTGGCCAATTAATTTGTTTCTATTTTTAGTAGAGACAGGGGTCTCGCTCTTGCTCAGGCTGGTTTCGAACTCCTGACCTTGAGCGATCCGCCCACCTCGGCCTCCAGAGTGCTAGGATTATAGGCGTGAGCCAGAGAAACATTCATTTTAGAATCTACCAGCTAAACCTTACCTAAACTGTCTCTTTGCAGTACACTATAGTCCATCCTTCGTACTATACCCTCTTCCTTTAAGGAAAAAAACATATTGATACGACTCCTGTGCTTAAAACCTCTGTTGGCTCTCTGTTGATTATAAGGAATGAAGGAGATGAAATTCACATTCATTGGATGCCCTATATTATGGGTTAGGCACACTTCACCCACATTATAAACTAAATAGCCTCATTTTACAAATGAGGAAACTGAGGTTTAACAAGGTTAAACCTCAGTTTCCATAGACATGTGGCAGAAAATGGAGGTGCTAAGAGTCAAGCCCAGAGCTGTCCAATTCCAAAATGTCTTACCTTTCCATTTTACCTGCTGTTCTGATTGCGATAGGGGTGTCTTATAGTCGACTGGGGAACCTGTTCAAAATACATATGCTGTTATTACAATGGTCTGAAACTTTTTGAGGAAAGGCAACTAAATTAGTAGAAATGAGTGGACAGTTCGGAAACATATATATTTATGGAAATCAGGAAATGGTGAAAAATATAGCTGGAGCATAACTGCTGGTCCTGTGATTAGAACCAAGAGCAGGCTATTCTATTTTATTCTTTATCCAGGAAAACACTGGTGTGATTGTTGTGAAGACCCATTTGTATCTTCTGGTGGCAACTTACACTGAGGGCATGTATCCTAGTGTCTGTGTGGAAGCCACAGAGAAGCTAGGTAAGTTTGCCTCCCAATGCCTGTCTTCATTTCCTGTGGTAGTCAGGCCTTCTGACTACAAGTGACAGAGATCCAGGTCAAACCACCTAGGGCAGAAGAGAGGAATTTATTAAAAGATACTGGGGTTACTTACGGAACCACTGGAAAGACAGAGTGCAGTTGAACCGCAGGGAAAGTAGATTTACTTCTTTTTCTTTTAATTATAATTTTCTCTCTATAAAAAATATACATGACCACTGTGGAAAATTTGGGAAATAAAGAATTATGACCATTTAAAAATTTTAAGGATGGGCTGGGCACGGTGGTTCACACCGACACTAGCACTCTGGGAGGCCAAGGTAGGTGGATCACTCAAGGTCAGGAGTTCGAAACCAGCCTGAGCAAGAGCGAGACCCGTCTCTATTAAAAATAGAAAGAAATTAATTGGTCAACTAAAAATATATAGAAAAATTAGCTTGGCATGGTGGCACATACCTGTAGTCCCAGCTACTTGGGAGGCTGAGGCAGGAGGATCGCTTGAGCCCAAGAGTTTGAGGTTGCTATGAGCTAGGCTGACGCCACGGCACTCTAGCCTTGGGAAACAGAGTGAGACTGTGACTCAAAAAAAAAAAAAAAAAAAATTTAATGATGAAAGATTTTAGGAGGATGACTATTAATTAAAGAATTTTTAATTAATATTTTAACTATTATATTTAACTACTTATATATATTTAACTATACATTTAACTATTATATATATTTAACTATTAATATTTTAACTATTTATTAATTAAAGAATTTAATTAATTAAAGAATTAAAAAAAATTTAAAAACTTCTAGACACTAATTAGATATAGGATGCTATGCTGCTTCTCTAACATAAATTATTCAGATTTGTTTTTAAAATAAATATATTAGTGAATCACAACATTTATAAAATGTTAACATCTTTAATTCTAGGTCCTCAGTTTAAAAAAAGAAACTTAAGTACATATTATGACTTATTTATAGCATTACTACTGAGTTATCAGAGAACTATAACTTTTTCTTAAATTGCTTATGACCTCTCTATAAACCACAGTTGAGAGAGAGACTTAGCTCCTGAGAAGCCAACCAAATTTCCTAGTTTCTTCATTTAAAATTTGCCTCACTCTATAACTAAAACTATGTGCTAAAGAACTGGGCTCTGTGTTTTGATAGACATAGAGATAGATAGGGATATAGAAGTAGATATTTCATGGCTTTGATATTTTGTTTATTCTCATGAGAATTTCATCTGGGATCTTATTGCCAAATCTGTAACATAGATCAGTGGGGAAATATGGTTCATTTTGCAGAATTTTCCTTATAGTTGACTTCTCTGGACTATATTTCTTTTGTGACTTCATACCTCCCTATTCTTCCACCATTTCCATCTCTCATGATTGCAATAGAGGAGGCAAGTTAAGTAAAACCCAGCATTCAATTTAAGAAAAAGAGTGAAGCATTAGTTTTCTAAGTTTTTTAAGATTAATAATAGCTTGTTAAAAAATGAAGTACTGTAATCAGTTTTAAATCTAGGTCATAGAATGCACATAGGAGGGGAGGGAGGGCAGCAGGTTCTTTTGTTCCCCTGAGCCCTCTCCTCCCACTCCCTTTGCCCAGCCATGGGCATCCTTTGCCCTCTCTTTGCTTGGATAACCAGTTCATACTCCAGGACATCTCAAATAATAAATGTTGTGGTATTTGTTACTGTGAAACAGAATTGATGTGTGTGTGTGTATATATAGATATATATATATATATGTGTGTGTGTATATATATATATATATTACCTATCTCCCCTACTAGACAATAAACTCCACGAGAACAGGCACTATGTTTTAACTACCTAGTCATCCATGTATCTGCAGGACCTAGCACAGTGGCTAGCACATGGTAGTCTCCCAACGATGTTTGTGGAATAGTAAATGAATTGTAGTGATAATTTACTACTCATAAATAATAACCATGCTCTGCTTATTTTCAGGAGACTATTTAAGAAAAAAAGGAAATTAAATCATCAGAGACCTATGAAAGACAACTTTATTATTTTAGAAGAACACTTAAAGAACATCTTAAAGAGAAAAAAAAAACAATACCTTAGTTTGTGGTTGAAAAACACTAGGTAGAAGATACTAAAGAAGAAGAATGAGTTAAGGAAGCAATTTTTCTTATTTCAAGAGATCCTTTTCTTCAGTTGGAATTACTTGATCAACTTGTTCTTTTAAAAAAAAGTGTTTTTTAAGTCTTGGTCACTGGCGTGAAGTATGATAGTTGCATGGGGCACACCTGTTGGGAGACTCCCTTCTGTGAGGCTTTTGTACTCCTATACCGCCTTGTTAGGTATGCCAAGAATGCAAGGCCCTCAGCACTATTTACCCAGGCCATTTCTCAGGGTTATATTGTACCAAGCAACCTTGAAAAATGAAGTGGTATCTCCCTTCAAGAAAAAGAGCAAGGTTACATACTGCTTGCTATAAAAGTGGAGTCGCTGAGTTTAGCGTTCCTCTCTTGAAACGCAGCTCACTGCATGTGAACATCTGTCTGATCCACATCATCCCTGTGGGACCTGGGAGAAGAGGAAGCAACGCAAAGGCCCTCCAACAATGGGCCACTAGTCAAGGTATTCGATGGACATTCCACAGTCCCATTTGCAGGCATCCAGTATTCTTGAATATTGGAAAGACCTTCTTAAAAATCAACTCAAAAAGATTTCTGACTTACTTGGGGGTGGTGGGGGGACAGAATCCCATGATAGGTGGGCTTGATAATTTGCTAGAATGATACCAGAACTCAGGGGGGTGCTATGCTGTACTTCTAATCATAGTTTTGTTATAAAGGATGCAACTGAGGAACAGCTAAATGGAGGAGATTCATAGGGCAGGGTACTGGGTGGTGGGATTGGGGCAGGGCACAGAGCTTCCATGCCCCTCCCACTACACTGATGTGTTCATCAACCCTGACCTCTCCAAACCTTGTCATTCCATGGTTTTTAAATGGGCTTTCATTATGTAGGCAAAATTAATGAAATCATTGGCTACATGACTGAACTCAATCCACACTCCCTCTTCCCTCCCAGAATTTAGGAGGTGAGGCTGAAAGTTCCAACCCTCTAATAACAGAGTTGGTTCCTCTGGTGACCAGCCCATAGCCTGAAGCCATCTAGTACTCCCCCACCTCAAAATGAATCATCTCATTAACATGAATAACAAAAGACACTCCTATTTCTCAAGAAATTCTAAGAGTTTTAGGAGCTCTGTGCCAAGAACCAACAACAAGGACCAAATATATTTTTATTATACCACATCTGGTCTTAGTGGCAAGGTTGTACATGGTATGGAGGTGAATACATTGTGCTATCTTAGCCAGATTAACTATTAAGCATTTAATTTCAGGCTGGCATGGTGGCTCACACCTGCAATCCCAGCACTTTGGGCGGCTGAGGCTGGAGGATAGCTTGAGGCCAGGAGTTAGAGACCAGCCCAATAGGCAACATAGTGAGACCCCCCTTCTCTAAAATAACTAAAAAATTAGCCAGGCTGGGAGGCAGGAGGATTGATTGAGCCCAGGAGTTGGAGATTACAGTAAACTATGATGACACTACTGCACTCTAGCCTGGGCAACAGAGCAAGACCCTGTCTCCAAAAAGTAAAATAAAATAAACATTCAGTTCATCTCAATCATCCCATCTTGTCTTGAGTCCTGGCTCATCATTTGACCTTCCACATAGATCTACCCTATAGGTTTGGGGTTCAGTCCTCATGCCAATGATTCCTCCTGGTAAATTAGCACATTGACATCTGGATTTTATAACTCAATTATGTGAACTGTATACACAGGCTCCACATGTTAGGGTGTCTGGCCTTGGACTATGGTGATTCTCTAAAGTACTAAAGGCTGTCAGGAAGCCTCTTGGCAGCTTGCCCACTGGCCAGCCAGCCTCTCCTCAATACATGCCCACTTCACTGCTGGTTGCCTAGTGGGAGCCTTTTTCATAAACCTCCTCGAGGCAAATAACTGTTTAGAGCCCTGCTGTGTAGGACATTCAAGATGCTTCCCATAATTCTCAGTACAAAATTCCAATTGGGTTCAGCTACTCAGAGACCCACAGAAGGAACCCTTACATGGTAGCTCCGCAGTACCTGTGTGCCCACGGAGCAGGTGGTTTTCTGAGTCACAGGCCTCCAAACTAGGGACATTTGTGTCCTGGTGATTCACAAAGACTTTAGAAGAGGCACATAGGCATGAATGGATTTAAGGGGTTCATTTTTTCCAGATTCTCAACTTCCCCCTGTACTTTCCTAAAAATGACCTGCTGATTTGAGGAGTCGTGCCAGTTCTACTCTCCACCTCTCCCCCCCCACCCCCCTACTTCCCACTTCCCACCCCCCCACCCCCCCCACCCCCGAAGCCTCCCTTCCCCCAGTTTACAAAAGAAGGGCACTCTCTCATCCAGCCCTCTGATGCTTGGCTTGGAGCACAAGAGCTGCAAGGTGCCAAAGGAAAGGAAAATTCTAAATATTCTAAAATTTAAAGACCTCTTCCATCCTCTATTGCTCAAAAATGCATCATATGTGAAGAAGAGCCCTATGAAAGAAAAAAAAAAAAAACCATCAGTGAGGAACAGTGAAAACCTTTGTTATCATAATTCATCTAGGAAAGGAAGGCTCCATGCCTTGTTCATTTACATTTTTTAAAATTTAGAAGCAAAATGACTGTCACAAGGCATATATTAACATGATGACTTGGATTGAAAAATGAGAAACCTTTTCTAATGGAAAGTAATTTGATGTGGCTGATTAGTTTAACAATGAGGACTGGCTTTGCCAATAAAAATGTCAAAGATGTTTTTCATAAATGAGTTAAGTCTGCAGCTCCAAGATAATCATAAATATATATTTAAAGCATATGATAGAGTAAAAGAACTTGATCAAAAAAATATTATCTTAGCAAAAATGTATTGGAATTAACATTTTCACTTTCCAAAACCTTCCTGAGTAACTCAGTTTAAACACGGTTCCTCTAAGTGAAAAAATAGCAGAACTAATTAATAATCATTTGGTAAGTCTTCAAAACGCTTTGTTGGTATAATTCCAGAAAGTGAGAACTTGAATGACACTTGTGACTGGATAACAACTCCTTTACAGATTGGGTGGTTTCCAAGTCTTTGCTTTCAACTAAATTGAAACAAGACTTAATTAAGTTGTCAGCTAATAGAGCATTTAAAATAACTTTTGGTGATCAATTACTATGTGGTTTTTATCAAAAATTCAGAGGTACTCAAAGAATTGGCTGGCATTCCTATATGAAATTTCTTTCTTTCCCCTCTAATATATGCAAACTAGGTTTCTCAGAGCTTGTCTATAAAAATAAAAAATAGGAAGAGAACTAATGTTGAACACAGTTCTATTCTAGCAATAAAAAATATTCATCCACAGATATAACTATTTGGAAAAATTTCAGCCCTACCAACTGTCATTAAGAGATGTCTTTCCAGTAAAGTTTTTACTTTTTTATGTTTAATAATTATTAGCATTTAAAATAATACATGTTATTTTGATAAATTATGGACTACTCAGTCCAGAAGAAATTCAACATTTATAGCCCTATGGTCACAGAAAATAATTTTTTTAATTTTAATGTCAGTTTACATATTTTTGTTGCAGATAAGACTGATCAGTAAAATATAGCAGGATATAATTCAATGATTAAAGTGGAATGAAAATATGTTAAAGAACTTTATGTCTTTCTTAGTAGATGATTATAAATATCAAATTTCTCTGAAATCTGGATTTCACTGAATACATTTAAAATCCTGATGTAAGAGTTTAAAATGTCAGTATTTAAACAAATTAGAAATCCTTATTTTTTACAACTGTTACTGAAAGCTCAGGCAAGGCTGCATCAGAACGAGAACAAGTGGTTTGAGGAGGAAGGAAAGAGATATTTTATTACTTTGCCAGCAAAAGGAGGATGGAGACTCCTGTCTGAAATGCCATGGTCCTCCTAATAAGCAGTAATACAGAGCTTTTAAAGGCTGGGTTCTCAGTTTGGGGCAATTACTGTTCTACTACAGTTGATGATTCTGATCCTCCCATCTCCACTGAAGACAATCTTGTGACCTTTACCCACAACCTCCCTTTACCAGGTCCAGGCTGGGCCATCTCTTGTTGGGCAAATAACAAAAGACTTACCCTGTGCCTCCCAACCACTGGCCTGAAGCAGGGGTGCAGGTTTTAGTTCTTAAAAAGAGTGGAGGAGCCGGATGCAGTGGCTCACGCCCGTAATCCTAGCACTCCAGAAGGCTGAGGCAGGAGGATCACTCAAGGTCTGGAGTTTCAAGACCAGCCTGAGCAAGAGTGAGACTCCATATCTACTAAAAATAAAAAGAAATTAGCCAGACAACTAAAATTAGAGCCGGGCGCGGTGGCTCATGCCTGTAATCCTAGCACTCTGAGAGGCCGAGGTGGGCGGATTGCTCAAGGTCAGGAGTTCAAAACCAGCCTGAGCCTGTCTCTACTATAGAAAGAAATTAATTGGCCAACTAATATATATATATATATAAAAAAAAAATTAGCCAGGCATGGTGGTGCATGCCTGTAGTCCCAGCTACTTGGGAGGCTGAGGCAGGAGGATTGCTTGAGCCCAGGAGTTTGAGGTTGCTGTGAGCTAGGCTGACGCCACGGCACTCACTCTAGCCTGGGCAACAAAGCGAGACTCTGTCTCAAAAATAAAATAAAACAAAATAAAATAAATAAAACTAGAAAAAAGTAGCCAGGCGTGGTGGCACATACCAGCTACTCTGGAGGGTGAGGCAGGAGGATGGCTTGAGCCCAGGAGTTTGAGGTTGCTGTGAGCTAGACTGACGCCACAGCATCTAGCTTGGGCAACAAAGCAAGAAAGCAACAATGCAAGACTGTGTCTAAAAAAAAAAAAGAAAGAAAGAAAGAAAGAATACAGGATGTTTTAAAGAGAAAAAATATTTTTGCTGTTTTTTTTTCAGGCCATTCCCTCTGTTACACAATTATTTAAATTTAAGGCATAAAATTTAAATTTTAGATATCAACTTTAAAATGTGAGAGGGGACACATAGCTTTTGAAAATGCTTTTTGTCAATTTGAGAATAAAAAAGTGTGAAGACCACCACCTGAAGTAAGGAGAAACGTCCTGGGTGCTGAGCCATGCTGATGGGCACCCAGGAAGAGGGCGGAGGCAGGAGCCTGACAGGCAGAAGACAAGGGTGGACAAAGGGCCTGATCAGGCTGACTCCCAAGTCCTTACCCCTGGGATCTGCCCCACTGGCCTCAGGGAGAGGTGTGTATGGAAGGAGGGAGGGGCAGCCTAGGCAAAGTCCTGTAGGCAGGGAAGCTGGCTGGTGCCCAGAGGAAAAGTATCAACCTTTATGCTGTTCCAGACCATGAGTCACCCTTGAGCTGCTAGGCTGCCCAAGCTTGGGCTTGGAACTAGAGAAGCTGCTGCCTCAAGGTGACTCAGCAGAACTTAACAGAGCCCATTGGAGGAGCTGGGAGCCTCCTGGACATCTAGGAGAGATTATCCCCCCAAACTCATTTATCTGTCAGGGTGAGCTGCAGCAACTGTACCCTTGGAGCACTTGGATTTCTGGACTCATGCCTCCACCTCATGCCTAACACAGCAGATACTGTTTATTCTGCTAAAACATGAACCTTTGGGGAGACTTCTTAGAGACCAGAAATGTGAGGGACCATGGAATACAGACACTGCAATCAGTCATCTGAAAATTACTACCCAACCCTAAAATTTGGATCTTAACAGAAAGGGGTCTGGAGCAGGGATGCTTGGTTTTAGGAAAAGCAACCCATTTTCTGTGGTTTCCAAGAGACCTACTGCTGACCCTTTTGACCCTTTTTGGGGAGTTAGTGCACTCAGAGATGGAGACATCTGCGTGGCACACAGGGAAGCCTCCTAAACTCCCTGCTACCTTGTGGTAGCCCCTCCTTTGCCCACCAGCTGTGAGGCCAGCAACTTCCATGCCTCCTTCCCTCCCTCCCCTCCTGTTCCTTCCTCCTTCAATGAAGCCTTCAGGTGATGAGAAAGCCTCCCCCATGGACTCAGGAGTCCGGGTTCCAGCCACTGCTCTGCTGTGGACCGGCTCTGTGATCCTAGACAAGGCATTGACCTCTCTGAATCTGTTTCCCCACCTGGAAATGGAGCTCACAACCTGTCCGCCTCTTTGTGAGGTGTGGGTGGTGGGGCTGGGAGGGGTGGTGGTGTACTCATCCATGCACCTGAGCAGCTCTCCCCTCTCAAATACCGTAGCCTTTGGGGCCGTCCCTGGGGTCCCTTGGATTCCCTGTCCCTTCACCTTCTCACCCTCCCCCTTAGACTGTGCTGCCCTCTCTCTGCCTCTCACAGGGCTGGCACAGAACAGGACACACGATGGTCACCCCTTCCTGGCAACATGAGTTATCTGCCCAGTGAAAAGGCGAATGACCCAAAGGACACATTTCACACACAGGCTATATGGGAGAAACATGGCTGATTTATTCACCCAAGTGCAGGTGGGCTGAGTCCAAAAACAGAGTTAGCACAGAAGGGGGTTTAGTGAGCGTTTTTATAAACGGGGATAGCCGATCCCTCCCACCTGTCCTGTTCAGTTCTTTGTTTCTGGGCCAAACTGTCAGGTGAAGAGTTGCTTCCTGCTACGTGCAGTTCACGTATGGCAGAGGACGGTGGGCAGAACAGCTGTTTGCAGTAAATTCTTCTTCAAACAACCAACTCCTTTGACCCTTTCTCCCCAGTCGCATCCATCCTTCTGCTCTGGCATCCTTATCAGGAGAGCCAAGGAGAGATAGCCTTGTCTCTATCAGGGAGGGAGGGGAAGGAACGCTGGCTGCAGCTGTCCATTAGATCTGCAAAGTCCGGGGACTCCCCAGACTCCTGCGGCTATTGTTTTACAAGCCTAAGTTTTGCATTAACCACATTCTGTCCTATACATACTTTTCGGGTTCCCACCTGGAACAAACCTAACACTCAGAAGGCACAGCTGCGGCCCTTCCACCTCCTGCCTTAGGACTGAGCAGCGTCCAGAGCTCCCTCTAGGCAGGGAAGAGAACCAGCCTTCTCAGCCTTGGTTTGGGGGGTGGAGGGCAGGTTGTTTCCCTCAAGAACCAAACTTGTGTAATGTTTTTTTTTTTTTTTTTGAGACAGAGTCTCACTTTGTTGCCCAGGCTAGAGTGAGTGCCATGGCGTCAGCCTAGCTCACAGCAACCCCAAACTCCTGGGCTCAAGCAATCCTCCTGCCTCAGCCTCCCAAGTAGCTGGGACTACAGGCATGCGCCACCACGCCCGGCTAATTTTTTGTATATATATTTTTAGTTGGTCAATTAATTGCTTTCTATTTTTAGTAGAGACGGGGGTCTCACTCAGGCTGGTTTCAAACTCCTGACCTCGAGCAATCCGCCCGCCTCGGCCTCCCAGAGTGCTAGGATAACAGGCGTGAGCCACCGCGCCCGGCCACTTGTGTAATGTTATTAGATCATTTTGATAATTAGATTTCTCAAATGAACAAACAGGGCACACCCGCATCACAGGGCACGGCCTTGGTCCCTCCCTGAGTGGGCGTGCAGTGGCAGGAGGCCCCTAAGGCAGGGAACAGGCCCGGGCACCCCAGCACTGCGGGCACAGAGGCTCCTGGCAGGATGGCTGCAGGTATGGCTCCCTTCCTCCTGGCGTTGGTTTCTCAGAGCCACCAGCCCGGGGAAGTGGCTAAATCCCAGGAGAAAGGGGAACCTGCAGGGCCCTGCCCTGTGCCAGGCCCTGGACGGTGCATTATGTAATGCCTTAGTCACATGCTTGCCTAAGACCGGATCTCAATTTCTTTAATTCCAAAGCAGGCTGCACTAGTCCCTCTTCAGGGCCAGAGGACTCAGGAAGCAGCGATAGCTTGGACTAAACTGGGGAGGCCAGGCAGGCAGCGGGGATGGTGAGGCGGGTGATGTCCCGTGACCCCGTTTTGGAGAAGAGGGTTCCTTTCAAATCTGTCCCAGTGTCCTGCCTTTCTTCCACCCCTCCACTCCTGTGCCCTCAGACAAAATGTTGGCCGTGCACTTTGACAAGCCGGGAGGACCAGGAAACCTCTACGTGAAGGAGGTGCCGAAGCCGAGCCCGGGGGAGGGGGAAGTCCTGCTGAAGGTGGCGGCCAGCGCGCTGAACCGGGCGGACTTACTCCAGGTACCGGGTCACCGCGGGTGGGCGCGGGGGCCAGGGCCTGCCCCTGCAGGGCTGCCTGGATTGGGAACTGAGCCCAGCCGGGTTTGCCGCGAGCTGGGTGAGCCGGGCCGGGGCGGCCGGAGCGGGGGCCCCAGCACCCCGCGGCCCTAGCACCCCGCGGCCCTCACCGCGCCGCCGTGCACACGCCCGCAGAGCCCCGCGCGGGCGTCCGCCGCGGCCGGGAGAGGGGCTCCGGTCTGTTCGGCGCCCACCTGCCTGGCACTGAGCTCGCCGGCTTCTTTCGTTTAGCCCTCACCGGCACCCTCGGGCATGGGCGCTGTGTCCCTCGCAGCGCCGAGGACAGTGAGAAGGCCTGCCAGCGAGCCGCTCGCGCCGGCCGCCGGGGCTGACCTGCTTTCTCTCTGGGCTCCTGCATCCTTTCGGCAGCAGGCGCCTCCCGCTCCCAGCGGCGCAACAGGTCCGGAATTGCCGCTGCGTACCAGTGCGTCCAGCCGTGCCGTCACCCCGCTTGCAGCGCCCCCGCCAGCCCGCCCGCAGCGCCGCGGAGGGTGGAGCGGGCCGCGTGGCTTTGGCGGCTGATACCTCCTCAGCCTGACGCCTCCTCTCCCTCCCTCGCAACCTCTAGCCACGTCCCACACGCCTTCCTGCCTCACAACTGTCCCCTTGGCCTTTCTCTCTCCCTGGGATGCTCTTTAGGCATTCTTTGTATATCTGCCGCCTTCTCTCATAGTACCTGTCCTTAGTATCCACAGACCTGGCTCCTGTGTGTGTTTGTGGGTGTGTGTATTAATACATATGTGTGTCCTCTTCTTTAAAGCTTGTCTTCCCCCACTAGACTGTAAGTTCCACCAGGACAGAGGTGATGCGCTTTTCCCTGCACAGGGCAGACACAGCATGCACTAAATATTCGTTGAATAAATGGCAGAGACAGAATTTGAGCCCAGAGCCATTTGTCTCCAAAGTCCAGACAGCTGGCTCTTAGGAAGGAGGGGATTAGTCTGTGCATGGGAACAAATGCCCTTAAGCTGGTGTGAGCACAGAGTGTCACAGTCTCTTTGATTAGGCCTCATCCTCATCCAGGCTCTGGCTTGCATCAAAGCACTCGGTGAGGCCTGGCGCGGTGGCTCACGCCTGTAATCCTAGCTCTCTGGGAGCCCGAGGTGGGCGGATCATTTGAGCTCAGGAGTTCGAGACCAGCCTGAGCAAGAGCGAGACCCCATCTCTACTATAAACGGAAAGAAATTAATTGGCCAACTAATATATATAGAAAAAATTAGCCGGGCATGGTGGCGCATGCCTGTAGTCCCAGCTACTTGGGAGGCTGAGGCTGCAGGATTAGCTTGAGCCCAGGAGTTTGAGGTTGCTGTGAGCTAGGCTGACGCCACGGCACTCACTCTAGCCTGGGCAATAAAGTGAGACTCTGTCTCAAAAAAAAAAAAAAAAAAGCTCTCAGTGAGTTCAGCCCCTCACAAGCTGTTGTCTAAATTCTTGGCCCAGAGCCAGGCCAGCACCCTTCAGCCCAGCAGGAGGGAATCGGAGCCAGTTTGTATGGCATTCCTTGCTGCAGATCCAGCTTCTAGCTAGAAAAGACCACATGATAGCCCACCTTCTTGTGCAAACTAAGTTTGGAGCAGGAGAAACAAGGGCACAGATGGCAGGAAGTCCCCTTGCTGGCCCCACCTCTCAGGGTCTCAGACCTCAGCAGGCTGCACTCCCAGCTCGCTGACCACCCCCCCCATCCACAGCACTGTCCCTGGACTAAGAGAGTGACTGTGAAGACCCCTAGATGGTATATTTTAAGTGACCATCCCTGAAAAGGTCCCATTGAGTAGCTGTTTCTGGAATGACTGTTATTTGGAAACTATCTGAATTATTTTCCATCCTCGAAAACGAAAAGTAGAATCCAAGCAAACACCCACCTTTTCTCTTCAGCAAGAAGGAAGGCTAACATTGAACTCCTCTTACCAGACCAAACGACCTGTGCGCCCTTCTCTCTGCAGAGACAAGGCCAGTATGCCCCGCCCCCAGGAGCCAGCAACATTTTGGGACTCGAGGCATCTGGACACGTGGCAGAGCTGGGGCCTGGCTGCCAGGGGCACTGGAAGATTGGGGACCCAGCCATGGCTCTGCTGCCTGGTGGGGGCCAGGCTCAGTATGTCACCGTCCCCGAAGGACTGCTCATGCCTATCCCAGAGGGACTGTCCCTGACCCAGGCTGCAGCCATCCCGGAGGCCTGGCTCACTGCCTTCCAGCTGCTGCACTGCGTGGGTAAAGAGGCCCTACCCCGTCACCTGAGGCTAGCTGCTCACCCCACCCCAGGCATCTGCCCTAACCCTCACCTCTGAGTCCTCCCCCGGCACCGACACCCCCTGGCCTCTAACCTCAGTGCTGACCCAGATCTCTCCCCAGTGGAGACAACTATGGACAGTTTTTATGACCAATGTGAGGCAGAACCAAGGTTCTCAGAGCAGGTCCAGCTGCTTGTCCCTGTGCCCAGAGGGGAGGAAACTGTCCTTCAGCCCTTCTGATCAGGTCCCTCACAGGCAGTGGCGGAGACACTCTTGGTCCAACTCTTACATAAAAGGGATCAGAGCAGCCCAGACATCTGGCCTGGGGGTTTTTCCGCGTCAGGAGCTCTCATTGGCTCAGGAGGGCCCTTCAGGACAGCTCTGACACTCACCCCACTCCTCTGTCCACTGCATTAGTCTTGCGCAAGCCCAGCTCTGGACAAGACCCCCCTGCTCTAAAACATCTGTGCTCCCCACCCTCAGTGGCCTTTGCGACCCAGGCCCTTCGTACCCCTCTGGCCCTGTCTCTCATCGCACCCTTGGTGCACAGCTGGTTTAGGTTTCCAAAGCCAACCTTGCGCCTCCCACCTCCATCCCTGCACTGGCCCAGGGTATTCTAACTTGGGTCATTGCCGTAGGAGGAGTGTGCGAAGGGGAGACGGTGCTCATCCACGCCGGCACAGGCGGTGTGGGCACGGCAGCCATCCAGCTGACCAGGCTGTTCAAGGCCATCCCCCTGGTGACCACGAGCTCCAAGGAAAACATCCAGATGGCCCAGAGCCTGGGTGCTGCAGCTGGGTTTGATTACAAGAAAGAGGACTTCTCTGAGGAGGCTCTGAAGGCCACACAGGGTGTGTATGAGTGTACATGTGTGTGCGTGTGTGTGTTGGGGGAGCCCGTGTGTTTGAGGAGAGGACAAGCTGATCCCTGGCTTAACCCTTCCTTTCTTGTCTGACTTCCTCCTCTTCATAACCTTTTTCTCCTCCTTGCTCTCTCCTGTATTAGTTACCTATTGCTGCATAACAAATTACCCCAAAACTTAGTGGCTTAAAGCAACAAATTTTTACTATCTCACAGTTTCTGTGGGTCGGGAATCTGGGAGAAGTTTATCTGGGTCCTCCAGCTCAAGGTTTCTCCTGAGGCATCAGCCAGGGATATAGTCATCTGGAGGCTCACCTGGGGAACAATCTGCCTCCAAGCTCATTCTTGTGGCTGTTGGCAGGCTTCAGGTCCTTGTCAACCATTAGCCAGGGACATCAGTTCCTTGATATATGAGCCTTTCCATAGCACAGCTTGAAATGTGGCAGTTGGCATCCTTCAGAGAGAACAAGAAAGAGTGAAAGAAAGGGCCCAAGAAGGAAGCCATCATCTTTTAGTACCTAATCTTGAAAGTAACATCCCCTCGCTTCTGCTGTGTTCTTTTTGTTAGAAATGATCTACACTCAAAGGGAGGGATCACCCAAAGTTGTAAACACCAGAAGATGGAGGTCATTAGCGGACCATCCTAGAGGACACCCACCACATCTCCCTTTTCCTTCTCTGTCATTCCCAACCCTCTCTTTGTTCTCCTTCCCAATTCCCTCTCTCTCTACTATACCTTTCACAAAGCCTGAAAATGGCCTGACCACTCCAGATGGAAGAAAAATTAATTAGAAATAAAGAATATGAACCCAGGAAAGGAGGAGAAAAAATAAGCTAATCATAAGGGTTAATAGAATAACTGTGATCCAGTATTATGTATGATTCCAAGCTTCCTGGCTGCCTCAGCAAAAAAAGCAGCAGCATGATCAAGATTGGGATTCCCATACTTTTAAAGATTTGGGCGTGGGGAGTCCTTTGAAGCTCCAGGGGCTCCAGTGCCCAAAGGGTTACATAGCTTTAATTATCAAAGCCTACTGACTTCTCAGAGAACAATGCCATTCTTGCTCTCTGGAGCAAGTACTCAAGACCTGATCAGTCTATGTTTACAACCACTGTGAGACATATCTCCTTAGCTGGAGGTCTTCTGAAAGCTGAACACCTTAGCACTTCTCCCGCAACTCTCTAGGAGAACTGAGTGCCTCTTGCCTTCCAGATAGTGTCTTTTTCCCCACTTCATTTCCTGGCCCATGGGAGAATATGCAAAACTAGATCCAGAGGGGAGGAGTTTAGGTATCTGCCTTCCCACAATAACTAAGCCATTTCTACCTTACTCAAGGTGTGGGTGTCAATGTGATCCTGGACTGCATTGGTGGCTCTTACTGGGAGAAGAACCTCCACTGTTTGGCTGCAGATGGCCGATGGGTTCTGTATGGCCTCATGGGGGGAGCCGAGGTCAATGGACCACTGCTCTCCAAGCTGTTGTGTAAGCGAGGAAGTCTGCGGGCCAGTCTGCTGAGGTCCAGGGACAAGAAGGTAGGTGACAGACACATCCGAACTGGTTCTAGGCAGTTTGATTCCTGCTGATTAACCTTTCCTGACACTGTCAACTTTCCTTCCTCTAGATGGGAATCTAAGGGTTATCCTAACCTCTCCCCCATCAGAAGACTCAGTCTGTATCTCTGCTTTCTCATTTGACTCCGACATACTGCTCCCCTCTGCCAGGTCCTAGGTTCACACTGGGACGACCATACTTTTAGAGATGGGGGGGGGTTCCCTTGATGCTCCAGGAGTCCCAGGGCCAAAGGGTGTTTAGATTGATCGCTGATCTTGTCTGACCTCCTTGGACCAAGGGTAGTACTAGGGGCAACCAGGCATGGTCTGATTTTCTCCTCAAAATTGTGTGATGCCAACAGAATCTCATCCACACCCTGTTAATGGGCTATTTCCTTGCCTCAGTATAAGGAAACATTGGTGAAGACTTTCACGGAACAAGTCCTGTCCCACTTCTCCCCTGGGGGTGCTGTGCAGCTGCAGCCTGTCGTGGATAAAGTCTTCGCCATGGCCGAGGTCCAGAAGGCCCACTCTCGCATGGAGGCCAACCAGAACGTGGGCAAAATTATCCTGGAGATGCCCTGACTCAAACATGGTGTGGCTGATGGGAGACACTGGCCCTATGGGAATTGTGGGGGATAGGGCCAAGGATATGGGAGTATGGGCAGGCCTGGAATTGGGCTGAGTTGGGCCAGGGGATGGGAACTGGGACTGGGCTATCTCACAACACTGTTGGGAGAATTAACTGAGACCACAGAAATATGAGTGCTTTGTTACCTGTAAAATACATTGCAATTGGGTAAAGTTCTTTGTAGACTATATATAAACTAGAAGGTATTTATATACTACAGATTTTAGGAGAAGTGTTATTTTTTCCTAGGGCCATATTCTAGGCCTGTTAGGCTATGGATTTGGGGGAAGAAACTAAATCCATTGTTTCCCCCAAATTCAGGCTAGTGCTTTGATCTTCGGAGCTGGCCTGAGTTTTCAGGCCAGTTTTGAAGACTAAAGGACTAGCCTAAGTTAACTCCTAAACACAAAGGCCTGGCCCTAACCCCTCCTCTGAACTCCAGATACATATATCAAACTGACTACTGGACACTTTCACCTAGAGATCTCAATGGTGCTTCTATTTTAACACATTAGAATTTAACACATAATCATCACCCACCATTGGCTCCTCTCCAGGACTTACTGTTTCTATAAATAGCAATTACCATCCATCCAGGTACAGAATCCAGAAACCTAGAAGTCATCCCTAATACCCATTCTCTCTTGCATCTTCTTATCCAGCAGACCCTTCCCTTTCCCTCCATTTCACTACCATCTCTCCTAATCCAAGCCACTGTCACCTTTTACCTGTGCTATCGCAATGGCTTTCTAATTTATCTCCCTACACCCACTCTTTTCTAATCCATATTCTGTGCTGTAGTGAAAGTGATCTCTTCAAAATGCAAATTTAATCACACCACGGCTCTACTTAATCCACTTGGGTAGCCTTCCATTCCTGGTACAGCAAGAACAAAAACCCAGCAGGGCCAACGAGTCTCTGCAGACTGACCCACACCTACTCTGCAGCCTCCTTTCCCACCATGCTCTCCTCCAGCCTCAGGGCCTTCAAACATTTCTCCTGTCTCTGACCCCTCTGCCACAGCCCAAATGTCCATCCAGAAGGGACTTGTTGAATAAATTTTGATGCATTCACATGATGGAGGACTGTGTAGCTATATAAGGTAATACAAATTGCTATAATTTCCAGAATATGTCAAGTGAAAAAAATAAGATACACAACAATGTGAATGGTATGCAACCTTTTATCTTAGAAAAGGAGAATATATGAACTTATTTATGTATTTGCTTATTTTTTTAATAGAAGAATCAAAAACTAGGGTATACCAAGGGAATCCAACGTTTACCTCAGTGAGGAGGATGAGACAGAGTGGAAGGGACACCTACAGGAGAGCTCGACTTCTCTGAATTTTGAAGATTTTATGTTGGTACCATGTAAATGTTTTACAAAATCAAGGCATTTATTTCATAATTAAATTTTAAAAATGTGAAAAAAAAAGCATTCCTAAAATTAAAAATATAAAATATACTAAATTGTGTTTCTAATTCATAGATTAGCCACACAGAATGGAATAATTTCAAGTGATGTTTAATTTAAAACACAATAATTTGATTGGATGTCCTTATTTGGGGATGAATCCTATGAACAAAAAGGATAGCAAGCAAATTTTAAACTGCATTCAGTAATCATGTTACTGATAATAATTATGAAAAATTATCTGGGCTCAGTAGCACACATCTATAGTCCCAGCTACTCAGGAGGCTGAGCACGGAGGATCACTTGAGCGCAGGAGTTTGAGGTTGCTGTGAGCTATGGATGACACCACTGCACTGTAGCCTGGGTGACAGAGTGAGACTCTGTCTCAATAAACAAACAACTAAATAAATAAAGTCAATGTTTATTTCCTGATTTATTTTCTACTTTTTCCTTTCTTTCTTCTTCTTTTTTCTCCCAAGCTTTCCTGGTTTTAACTGGAATCGTTTTAAAGTTTTTCCATTTAGGATAGTATTTGCTGTGGATTTTCAGTACATAGTCTGCTATAAATAGTTTCCTTTTATTCTAATTTTGCTTGGAGTTGTTATAATGAATGGTTTCTGGATTAATTGATGCTTTTTTAGCCTCCATTGATTGGCTCATATGGTGCTTTCTCCTTTCATTTGTTGATGCTATGGGTTGTATTGATAGACTTCCTAATGCTGATTTTGTGTGGTCATAGTGAATTATTTTTTTGATAAATTGGTAAATTCTATTTGCTAATTTTTTAAAGAAATTTTTGCCTTCGTCAATCAGCTTTTGCTGCAAAGATGAACTACCTCCAAATCTTAACAGTTTACAACAACAAATGTTTATTTCTTGCTCAGTTATGGGTATGCTGGGCCCTGCTGGGCTCTCCTGGGCCTGGCATGGACAATGGGTTGGATTCAGATCCACTCTGTGTGTTTCTCACTCTGGGACAAGCTGCAGGAGAGACCTCATGTGGGCGGCAGGAAGGCAAGGGGACTGATGGAAATTGGCCATGGCTTCATCACTCAGGCCCCATTTCATCTCCTTTCTCATTCCTAATCTTTCAGACTTGAGCTCTCTCTTGTTCCCCAACTCTGACTCACAATAGATTTCACTTATGTTATTGGTTTTTATAAAGAACTAGCCCTTGCAACATGAATGGAATTAGAGGACATTGTTAAGTGAAATAAGCCAGGAACAGAAAGGAAAACACCATGTGTTCTTACTCATATGTGGAAGCTAAAAAATAGTTGATCTCATAAAAGTAAAAAGTAGAAGAGAAGAGCGGGGCACAGTGGTTCATGCCTGGTAGTCCCAGTGAACTCTGGAGGCTGAGGCGGGAGGGTCACTTGAGGCCAGGAGTTGGAAGCTGCAGTGAGCTATGATCTCACCATTGCACTCCAGCCTGGGCAACAAAACAAGACCCTGTCTCTTAAAACAAAAAAGTAGAACAAAGGATACTAGAATCTGGAAAGAGTTAGGAGATGAGGGGTGGGAAGAGAGTTGTTAAAGGATACAAAACTACAGCTAGCTAAGAAAAATATAAGTTCTACTGTCTATAGTACTATAGTGTGACTATATTTAATGATATATTACATAGTTTCAAATAGCTAGAAGGAGAATATTTTTTTTTTTTTTGAGACAGAGTCTCTCTCTGTTGCCCAGGCTAGAGTGAGTGCTGTGGCGTCAGCCTAGCTCACAGCAACCTCAAACTCCTGGGCTCAAGCAATCCTGCTGCCTCAGCCTCCCGAGTAGCTGGGACTACAGGCATGCGCCACCATGCCCGGCTAATTTTTTCTATATATATTTTCTATAATTTTTTATATATAAAAATTTATATATAATTTTTATATATAAAAATTTTATAATTTTCTATATATATTTCTATAATTTTTTCTATATATATTACTTGGCCAATTAATTTCTTTCTATTTATAGTAGAGACAGGGTCTCGCTCTTGCTCAGGCTGGTTTCAAACTCCTGACCTTGAGCAATCTGCCTGCCTCGGCCTCCCAGAGTGCTAGGATTAAAGGCGTGAGCCACCGCCCCTGGCCTAGAAGGGGAATATTGAATGTTCCCAACACAAGAAAATGATAAATGTTAAGATGATGGATATACTAATTACCCTGATCTGATCACTATACATTATATGTATTGAAACATCACTATGTACCCCATAAATATGTATAATTATCAATTATAATATGTCAATTTATAAAAGAAAAAGAACTAGCCTATAGATTTAATTATCCTTTCTACTTTTTTGTTTGTTTTATATTTTACTAATGTCAGCTTTTGTTTTTACTAATTCTTCTAGTTTGTTTCTCTAGTTTCTTAAAATGAATATCTAGTTCCTTCATTTTTCATGTTTCTTCCTTAATAATGAATAGATTTAAGGTCATTTCCTTTTTTGTTTATTTCTATACAGTTTTTAATTCTTTTCATTTCCCTGTCAATATTCACTTTGATCCAAAGGTTATCTTGAATGTGTTTCTTCCAAATAGTTTCTGGGGTGGGGAGGGGAAGATATCCTCTTTTTTATTATTCATTTCTAATTTTATCGATATAAGATTAAGAAAATATGGCCTGCTCTTTGCATTTGTTAAGGTTTTTCTTTGGTGACTTGATTAATTTTGCAAATGTTCCATGGACTTAAAACATATATGTATGCTCTGTTTGCAGAATTTATTAAATCAAGTTTACTGATTGCATATTCTTCTGTGTCCTTATTAATTTTTTCTCTAGTATATTCCTCGAATTCTGAGAAAGATGTGTTGAAGTCTTCTACTGTGCCTAGTTCTTATCCATTTACTCTTGAATTTCTAAGGTAGCTGCTTTGTTGTTTTAGGCACTCAGGCTAATAATTATTATATCTTCTTCATGGATATAAGTCCATGAAGGACTTTAAAAGTCACCTAGGGCCGGGCGAGGTGGCTCACGCCTGTAATCCTAGCACTCTGGGAGGCTGAGGCCGGAGGATGGCTCAAGGTCAGGAGTTCGAAACCAGCCTGAGCAAGAGCAATACCCTGTCTCTACTAAAAATGGAAACAAATTAATTGACCAACTAAAAATATATAGAAAAAATTAGCCAGGTGTGGTGGTGCATGCCTGTAGTCCCAGCTACTCGGGAGGCTGAGGCAGAAGGATTGCTTGAGCCCAGGAGTTTGAGGTTGCTGTGAGCTAGGCTGACGCCACAGCACTCTAGCCCAGGCAACAGAGCAAGACTCCGTCCCCCCCCCCCAAAAAAAAAAGTCAAATTCATAGAGAGTAGAATGATGGTCACCAGGGGCTAGGGTGGGATCTAGAGGGAGGGAATGGAGAGCTGCTGATTATAAGGTACATAGTTTCATATTCATATGAGGAATAAGTTTTGAGGTCTATTGCTCAGCAGGGTGACTAGAGTTAATAATAATGTATTATTGTATATTTCCAAATAACTAAGAGGCTGAACACAGTGTCTCATGTCTGTAATCCTAGCACTTGGGGAGGCCAAAGTGGGAGGGTTGCTTGAGGCCAGAAGCACAAGACCACCCTGGGCAACATAGCAAGACCTCATCTCTAGAAAAAAATTTTAAATTAGCCAAGAGTGGTGGCATGCACCTGTAGTCCCAGCTACTCAGAAGGCTGAGGCAGGTGGATTGCTTGAGCCCAGGAGTTCGAGGCTACAGTGAGCTGTGATCGCACCACTACACTACAGTTTGGGTGACAGAGGGAGACCCTGTCCCAAAAAGAAGAAAGGTGAGATTATAGACATATTAATTAGCTTGATTTAATCATTCTACATTGTATACATAGATCAAAATATCATATTATACCCCATAAATATATACAATTATGATTTGTCAGTTAAAAATGATATTAATTTTTTTTTTTTTTTTTTGAGACAGAGTCTCACTTTATTGCCCAGGTTAGAGTGAGTGCCGTGGCGTCAGCCTAGCTCACAGCAACCTCAAACTCCTGGGCTCAAGCAATCCTGCTGCCTCAGCCTCCCAAGTAGCTGGGACTACAGGCATGTGCCACCATGCCCGGCTAATTTTTTCTATATATATTAGTTGGCCAATTAATTTCTTTCTATTTATAGTAGAGATGGGGTCTCGCTCTTGCTCAGGCTGGTCTCGAACTCCTGAGCTCAAAGGATCCGCCCACCTCAGCCTCCCAGAGAGCTAGGATTACAGGCTTGAGCTACCGCGCCCGGCCAAAATGATATTAATTTTTAAAAACACTTTTATTTTCCCTTTTTCCTTTTATTTGCTCGCTTTATGAAGTGATTTTTTCTATTTTTTTCCCTTGTTAATTTGGACGTTCTGTTCATTTCTCAACTTCTATAATCAGATATATCTCTACTATATATAGTCTACTTCCCCATATCTGGGAAAACCACGCTCTTCACTTCTGACACTAGATGTGCAGGTTTTATCCCACACTGAATAATTCTAAGACACAGGCTGAGTATTCCACAATTCAATTCTGAAGTTAGTGTCAGATCCCACAAGTTATGGCTCAGTCCTACAAGACTGTCCCCACTGCAGATGCCAACTCTAGATCAAGGCTTCCTGTACTTCTGATTGGCTAGGTATAGCAGGGTAGGGATTATAGTGGAATATTAAGTGGGGAAGAGAGATTGGGCTCAACTCCAAATGCAGCATGAGCAAGTGAGAATTTATAGCCAAAGAGCATGGTGGGGGTCAGTGAGTGAAAAATTAGTAAGAAGAAACATCAGGGGTAAAAGGGATTCTGTCTAAACTGATCTAACAGGATTCTTACTGAAGACAGGCCAGTGTGATCAGATATCACTTGGGGGATGGTAGAGGATGAGGAATTTGATCACATGTTGACGGTGATTCCATATCAAGGGTGGGGGGTTCTTGCTAAATGGATTTAGCAGGGATTACTAAAATGGGAATGCATAAGGCAGTACACAGATGCGCCTAGGGGAAAATTCAGAAGCCAAGCAAAGAATCTTTTGTCAGTTGCCTGAGATAATTCTTGACCTTAAGTGTCTAGATAATTCTTGACCTTAATTTTTCTAATTCAAGTCTCAACAATGACCATCTCCTTCAAAGCATTTACTGAATTGAGATGGGAAATCCTTGTTTTTAATTCTAGAAATATTTTCGTGGTATTCTTGAATCTTCTCAGGTACCTTTATTTTTTATTCAAGTTTTCATCTGTTTCCTAGTCACTCGAATTTCCTGGTCACATTTTCCATTTGTTATGACATAACTTTTGCTGCTGGCCCCCATTTGATAAGTTTTGTGATTACTGGCATACCCTAAATTACTATGGCAGGCCTACAGATGGTGAAAGGTGGTCTCTACCTGTGCAGGCTTGGGGTGTATAAGTTGGCAAGAAGGCTCCTTGTTCTTTTGACTCCCTGTTCTTGTCTTGTTCTCAGGAGCATGGAGGGCCCAGCCTGCCCACTAAGCTCCATCTGAGCCTCTTGTAGGCCATGGAGACCTGCCCCACTCTCATGAGACAGACACCTTCTCATAAATTTCTATACGTCAAGCTTTTTTCCTGGGTCCACTGCTCTCCAGTCCTTGTCCAGAAATTCTGGTATTATTCTTCAGATACTTATGAAGTACCTGAAGGTAGGGTGGGGGGGAAGAGGCCCTCTAGAGGCCTGGAAGGATGAGTATGCTTTCTCTAGACAGAAGAGAGAAGGGGGAGGGGGGAAGAAGATGACCTTAAGTGTACTGAGTTTGGATCTCATTCTTTCTTTTTTTTTTTTCTTGAGACAGAGTCTTGCTCTGTGGCCCAGACTAGAGTCCTGTGGCATTACCCTAGCTCACACCAACCTCAAACTCCTGGGATCAAGCAATTCTCCTGCCTCAGTCTCCTGAGTAGCTGGGACTACAGGCATGCCCCACCATGCCCGGCTAATTTTTTTTTCTATTTTTCATTATTCAGCTAATTTCTTTCTATTTTTCAGTAGAGATGGGAGTCTAGCTCTTGCTCAGGCTGGTCTCAAACTCCTGACCTCAAGCAATCCTCCTGCCTCAGCCTCCCAGAGTGCTAGGATTACAGAAGTGAGCCACCACACCCAGCCTGAATCTTATTCTTTAAGCACCAAGTTTCTTGCCCTCTTTGGAGCATGGTCTTCACTCATAGACACTGGTGTCTACCTACCAAAGTAGCAAGAAATACCCACCAATAAGTTCCAGAAAAAAAATCCCACATGGACCTTCTCTTTGAATGTGATGTTTGGCTTCTTTTGTCCCATTTCTTGCAAGGATGACTTTAATGTAGGTGGCTGACAGACATTTTCAGAAAACAGGAGGCCTTATGAAAACAAATGATTTGGGTAACCTTCTTGCAAGGGGTGCATTCAGCAGAGGAATATAAATAAAGAGAGAAAGGGGGCTTTAAAATTGATGGAGAGACTGTTTCTCAAGGCAGCTTGCTAAAGCAGAAAGAGCTCAGGACAGGACCCAGGAGCCATGGGTTTGATTCCTGGCTCTGATGCTCACTAGCTATGTGCCCCTTGAAATCAAACTAATCTTTCTACATCTCAGTTCATTTTTAGCAAAAGCAAGAGAGAATATATGTGAAGAGGTAATAAATTATATGCTACTGCAAAAATATGTTACCTAGCTTGTTTTTCACAGGTGTATGCATGTTTGTGTTATTCTATCCCAGTGGTTCTCAACTAGGGCCCTTAAGGGCAATCTCCCAAAACAAAGAATTGTGAACTAAAATAAAATCTTAAGCCCCTCAACTGACTTCTTAGCCATGGGGAACCCAGGAAAACCTTAAAGCCGAGTTGCCAGCCATGAGAAGGGAGGTCAGATCCACCTGGAAACGAAGGTTAGACCACACCTGCAAGTCATCAATTTACTTAAGTCTTGGTATATGTCTGGTGGCTTGTTGCTAATTAACAAACATCCTTTTGTTAAAACATTCCAAGCCTTTACACAAAGCTTCATTTTCTTTAACCAATTACAAATCAAAGAATCTTTAAACCCACCTATATATAACCTGTAAAACCCCACTTCGGGACGTCCTGCCTTTTTGGGCTAAACCAACGTTCACTGTCCATGTATTGATTAAAGGTTTTACCTGTCTCCCTAAAATGTGTAAAACCAAACCATAACCCAACCCACAGCGGGACCCCTTGCTCGAGTCTTCTTGGGCGTGGCTCTCTGGGCCATGGTTGCACATATTTGGCTCACGATAAACCTCTTTAAATTATTTTACAGAGTTTGTCTTTTCTGTTGACAGAATTATCTAGTCCAAAATGTCAATAGTGCCAAGGTTGAGAAACCTTGATGTCTATTGAAACAGCTTTGAACCGGTCAGAATTGCCTCCTTGGGCAGCGGCGTCTGGTGGTGGACCGTCCCCACCAGCAGTCAGGAGGAGGGGAAGTGATGAGGCGCCCAGATGGACTGATCTTGGGGTTTAAAGAAATATACAGGAAAAAGAAAAGGATCCCAGGATTGCGTTTTACCTTCCTTTTCCCATCGCCCCCCCTCTCCTCTCAGCAGCACCTGCCTGCCAGTGCCCGCAGCGAGGAAGACGCTGGGAGACGGACGTGCCCTGCCGGGAGCTTGGGGCTAGTTCCCCACAGCGAGGGAAGTTTCCTCTGCCCGCAGTGAGACCTGGAGCAGCGTTTTCTGCCACGCTGACAGGAAGACTAGCTTCCAGAGGCTGGAAGGGCTGGCACATCTGATTTGCCTATCACTGCCTTCGCGTTTCACAGCGGGAAGGAGGAAGGGCTGGTTCCGCTCGGCCCCTCCCTCCGCTGCCCTGCGTCCGACCCCGCCGCCCTGCGTCCGACCCCGCCCCGGGCTCTGGGGTTGGGCCACCGGCACCCGCCGGCCGGGACCGCGCGGCGCCGCCTGCAGCAGCGGCGGGAGCCCGGGCCGGGCGCGAGTGGGTACCTCGCGGGGCTCCCGCGACCCGCGGCGGGCCCGGGCTGCGGCTCCGGCTCAGGGGGAGTGTAATTTGCCCAGTGCTCGCCAGTGTCTTCCTGCTCCGCCGCGCCTGGCCCTGCACAGCCACCCCACTTAACGCGGTTCCCAGCTGTGTTCCCTGTGGGACCAGTCTGTTGGCGAAGGGGGACCTCGAGGCAGGAGGGCGGGAGCCCGGGCCGGCGGAGTACAGCGAGGCGGGGCGCGGGCGGCAGGGGGCGCCGGCGCGCCGGGGGCGCCGGCACGCCGGGGGCGCCGGCACGCCGGGGGCGCCGGCACGCCGGGGGCGCGGGCACGCCGGGGGCGCCGGCACGCCGGGGGACTGCGCTCAGTGAGGCCCTCGGGCCCCCGCCCTGCCCCACTCTGTCTGTAGAGAATATGTTGGCCGTGCACTTTGACAAGCCGGGAGGACCAGAAAACCTCTACGTGAAGGAGGTGCCGAAGCCGAGCCCGGGGGAGGGGGAAGTCCTCCTGAAGGTGGCGGCCAGCGCGCTGAACCGGGCGGACTTACTCCAGGTACCCAGGGGCCAGCCGTGACTGGCGCAGGGCGGGACTGCAGCCTCCCTCACCGCAGCCTTCGGCAAACATTGACCAGACGGATGAAGGCGTGACCTATGGCACTTCCAGTAATACATAGCAAGACAGGTGTGCTGGGGACTCTGAGACCTAAACCCAGTTATCCCTCTTCCTTTACACAAAACAAAATAGGGGGTATTTGCCCAGCAGAATCTACCCTGTGTTAATCCATAGTCTGCTCAGGCCTCCAGATAAGGAGAAGGGAATTACCGTTTGCAAAGGGTTTGGGGGGAGGGGTAAAGGGTGGAAGCACTGTGCCTATCTCCATTACTCTGGCCACCCTGTTTCCCATTGCTATTCTACAGAAAAAGAGACTGAAGGTCAGAAAGATTAAGCAGTATGCCCAAGGCCACAACTCTAGCAATCATAGAAGCTGTGATTCAAGCTGAGGGGTTTATGGCTCTAAAGTTTAACTCTTTCTACTCTTGGGTCCCAGAGTTGGCAGGGGACAGTACTCTAAGAGTTTTCTTCTGATATTTACTCACTAAACTGGACCAGCTGCATCGGTTAGGGCCATTCAGAAATGTGCATCAGAATCACCTGGGACACTTTTTTTTTTTTTTTTTTTGAGACAGAGTCTCGCTTTGTTGCCCAGGCTAGAGTGAGTGCCATGGCATCAGCCTAGCTCACAGCAACCTCAAACTCCTGGGCTCAAGCGATCCTTCTGCCTCAGCCTCCCGAGTAGCTGGGACTACAGGCATGCGCCACCATGCCCGGCTAATTTATATATATATATTAGTTGTCCAATTAATTTCTTTCTATTTTTATAGTAGAGACGGGGTCTCGCTCAGGCTGGTTTTGAACTCCTGACTTTGAGCAATCCGCCCGCCTCGGCCTCCCAGAGTGCTAGGATTACAGGCGTGAGCCACCATGCCCGGCCATGGGACACTTTTTCAAAGTAAATGTGGTGGGCCCAAGCAAGTGTATTTTGAAAAAGCTCTTCAGGTGGTTCTGGTGCATCCCTCTGGTCGAAAGCGTCTGCAAACTGAAATGACTACAGACCCTGACACTTGATATGGAACTATCATTAAGAGTTCACAGTTTTGAGGCCAGGCATGGTGGCTCACGTCTGTAATCCTAGCACTCTGGGAGGCTGAGGCGGGAGGATTGCTCAAGGTCGGGAGTTTGAAACCAGCCTGAGCAAGAGTGAGACCCCGTCTCTACTAAAAATAGAAAGAAACTAATTGGCCAACTAAAAATATATAGAAAAAATTAGCTGGACATGGTGGCACATGCCTGTAGTCCCAGCTACTGGGGAGGCTGAGACAGAAGGATTGCTTGAGCCCAGGAGTTTGAGGTTGCTGTGAGCTAGGCTGATGCCCTCTAGCCAGGGCAACAGAGTGAGACTCTGTCTCAAAAAAAAAAAGAGTCCACAGTTTTGTTCCTAATCTCACTACTAATTTACTTTTCCACCTTGAGCAAGGCAGTGCCCTGCCCTGGCATCAGTTTCTCCATTTGTAAGAATGGGTTTAAACAACGTAAATAGCAAAGTACCCTACCAAGTATGACATCCACTGAATATGTTACCTATAGTTTCTTATTTGAATAAAACAAACTACCTTTCCTGTCCTTTTTCTTGAGTTTAAAAACCTGACTTCATCCTGAATTTTCAGAGAAAAAGAGGGGGATATTGGAAGAGGGGCCAGAGATGGTGACACACAGATTTCTGATGATGCTCACCACATAGTGCACCTCTTTTTCTACAGAGACAAGGCCAGTATGCCCCGCCCCCAGGAGCCAGCAACATTTTGGGACTCGAGGCATCTGGACACGTGGCAGAACTGGGGCCTGGCTGTCAGGGGCACTGGAAGATTGGGGACCCAGCCATGGCTCTGCTGCCTGGTGGGGGCCAGGCTCAGTATGTCACCGTCCCCGAAGGACTGCTCATGCCTATCCCAGAGGGACTGTCCCTGACCCAGGCTGCAGCCATCCCGGAGGCCTGGCTCACTGCCTTCCAGCTGTTACACCTCTTGGGTGAGGAGATGCTCGTGCTCACTCCATACAGTGTGACTCAACTCCTTCATGAATCAGCCACCTCAAACACCAGCAGTCAGCTCCAGCCTGGCAACTTAGCCACACCCACACCCAGCACCCTACTGTATCCCCAGTAGTGTCAGGTCTTCAAACCATGTTAGAATGGTTTGATGTTGAGGCTGGGAATCACGGTTAACAGAGAGAAGGCCTGGGAAACACTGGACAGGAGGCCTGTGTACATCTTAGCACTGGAGGCCCAGCAGCAGCCCCAGCTTCTTAAAATCATGCTGACCTGCTCTCTGGGGGCCCCAGTGCAACAGAAGGGGCCAATCAACTCATTTACTCCTCCCCAGTCCCCTCCCCAATCCCACTGAGGCCAGTCAAGAACTCACATGAGGGAGCCTAAGAAGACTTGGTCCTTGCCTTTAAAGAGGTCAGTGTAACAGGGAAGGCGACTCATAAGAAACAGATAGGGCCAGGTGTGGTGGTGGCTAGTGCCTGTAATCCTAGCACTCTGGGAGGCCTAGGCCGGAGGATCACTTGAGCTCAGGAGTTCGAGATCAGCCTGACCAAGAGTGAGACCCCCATCTCTACTAAAAATATAAAGAAATTACTAGCTGGACAACTAAAAAAAAAAAATTAGCTGGGCATGGTGGCACACACCTGTAGTCCCAGCTACTCAGGAGGCTGAGGCAGGAGGACCACTTGAGCCTGGGAGTTTGAGGTTGCTGTGAGCTAGGCTGATGCCACAGTACTCTAACCCAGGCAATAGAGTGAGACTCTGTCTCAAAAAAATAGTAATAATCAGACAACCACAGAGGTTGGAAAGGTAGCCCTGTCTCTAACTACAATAGAAGCTCAAGATGGGAAAAGTGGGTATGGGCAAGGGTGGTCAGAGAAGGCTTTTTGGAAAAGAAGGACTTGAAGGATGGGTAGAGCAGTCATGGACAGAAGGCATGCCAAGGTGGCCTAAGCAAGAATATCAAAGCGAGGCTGGGGACGGTGGCTCACGCTTGTAATCCTAGCACTCTGGGAGGCGAGGTGGGAGGATCACTCAAGGTCAGGAGTTTGAAAACAGCCTGAGCAAGAGTGAGACCCATCTCTATTAAAAAATAGAAAGAAATTAATTGGCCAACTAAACATATATAGAAAAAAATTAGCCAAGCATCGTGGCACATGCCTGTAGGCCCAGCTACTCGGGAGGCTGAGGCAGAAGGACTGCTTGAGCCCAGGATTTTGAGGTTGCTGTAAGCTAGGCTAACACCATGGCACTCTAGCCTGGGCAACAGAGTAAGACTCTGTCTCAAAAAAAAAAAAAAAAAAATCAAGATGAGATCAGCTGTTCCACTCAGTAGTGAAGGATGACTATTGTCATTTGTGAAAGATGAGTCTAGAGCTAGAATGTGGTGGCCTTGAATGCCAGGGTGTCTAGATTCAATGCAAAAGCCAATGGAGGCTGGACCTGTGGCTCATGCCTGTAATCCCAGCACTTTGGGAGGCCAAGGTAGGAAGAGCTTGAGGCTGGGAGTTTTGAAACTAGCCTAAGCAACACAGTGAGACCCCCATCTCTACAAAAAATAAATAAGAAAAATTAGCCAGGCGTGGTGGCACAAGCCTGTGGTCCTAGCTACTCTGGAGGCTGAGGCGGCCCAGGACTTTGAGTTTACAGTGAGTTATGATTATACCACTGTATTCCAGCCTGGATGACAGAGTGAGACCCTGTTTCTAAAAAAGAAAAAAAAAGGCAATGGAGAAGCACTTTACTTATGGGGAGGAAGGAACATAATGAAAGCTCCATTTTAGGAGGAGGAGCCTAGTGGCCAAGTGGTGCCTTGGTTAGCGAGACCAGTCAGTTCCAAACTGAAGCCTGACTGGCTTCAGGTGGTGACCATGATAATGGTAGTTCTTACTCAGGTGTAGGTCAGAGATCTGCATTTTGGTGTTATTTCATAGGTAAAACAGAGATTATGGATGTGGCTGCTAATAACCCTGTTTCAAAAGGCTGTTTCCCACTTTGACCAAAGGCAATAAGACAAAAAAGAACTGTGGATATGCTCTCTTAAGAAAGCAAGATAGTTCGTATTGGAGTCACAGCACAAAATAAAAAGGAAAGATTTCTCATCTGGTCCAAGGGCCAGATGATCATGGTAGAATATGCCTGTGTAGGGAATGTGTAGCAGTTAAAAAGTTAAGCGGTTACTGTATTTCTATCACAGGAAACGTGCAGGCTGGAGACTCTGTGCTAATCCATGCAGGATTGAGTGGCGTGGGCACAGCTGCCATCCAGCTCACCCGTATGGCTGGAGCTATTCCTCTGGTCACAGCTGGCTCCCAGCACAAGCTTCAGATGGCAGAAAAGCTTGGAGCAGCTGCTGGATTCAATTACAAAGAAGAGGATTTTTCTGAAGCAACACTAAAATTCACCAAAGGTAAACAACTGCTTCTGCAGCTGGGCTGGAATTTAAGAGATGATTAGATAAAATCCTCACCAGCCCCAAGGTTGCCAGTGTACTGGATCAGTCTTGCCTCTACTAAATGCACAAAGCTGTCTTGGCCAATTCTGGTACTCTGGTGTTTGACCACTGGAGACTGGCAGTCAGTAGTTAGGTCTGAAATGGTTTCTGTGTGCATTGTTGCAAGTGACATGATTCTCACATGATTTAGAAACTGGATAATCACACAGAGTTGGCCTGGAATTATCCAAGACCTCTTCTCCACCAGCCACTTCACAGTGAGTTAACAGGAGGCAGGAGCAGAGACCAGTTTGGAGCTCATCATAGTACGATAGGGGTGGTAGCTCCCTACATGGGTGTATAGATGTGCACACCTCTGTATTCCAAAGACAAACCTGTATATTTTTTGACTCATCCTTTCCATTTTTTATATGAGTGGAAAAGGAAAGATGAAACCAAAGCTAGCAAGACTACAATTCACATAACCCAGTGCAAACACTTCATAACTTAGATGTGAACAACTAGACTGCCCTGTGGCCTAGGGTGGCCCTCCCCTGTTCTGTTCTCAGTCATGCCAGGGTGCTGGTGGGATTGTAACTAGTTGGAGGTAAGAGCAGATACCAGGTCATCGAGTTGCTCCATTTGCCCTTTGCTGTGGCTAAAGATCATAAAAGATGAACTATATCACACATGGTATGATAGAGTTCTGCTACCTAAACTCCACTTAAAACAATGTTTCTATGATCAGTGTTTCTAGTTTAGATTTACCAGTTGCACCTGTACTTATTTATACCCATATATCCACAAATGTACCATGGAATCTTATTTTGCACGAAGCTTTTGTGTCTGACTAGCTAGCATCACAAATCTGTATCTCTTATGGAAGGTGCTGGAGTTAACCTTATTCTAGACTGCATAGGCGGATTTTACTGGGAGAAGAATGTCAACTGCCTGGCTCTTGATGGTCGCTGGATTCTCTATGGTCTGATGGGAGGAGCTGACATCAGTGGGCCCCTGTTTTCAAAGCTACTTTTTAAACGAGGAAGTCTAATCACCACTCTGCTGAGATCTAGGGACAAAGAGGTGAGTGAGGCAAGAAAATAATACATGTGATTTAACCCAGAAAGTGTGTGGTTCGTTTACATTTCCCAGGAAAAGGAAGCTCCTAGTTTAGGAAGCCTATGAAGGAAACTCGCCCCCTTGTGGAGAAATAGGTAACCCGCTATCAGAGAACTAATTCCTATTGGTCGATAGAAGCCTTAGCATCTTGGAAAGCTTGTAGCTAATACTTAACGATGTTATCTAAACTTTCTAAGGGAATGAACAAAGCACTGGTCATATTAGGAGTTGCTTCTAGTAGTTCCGAGACTTTGTTTTCAAAGGCAAAATTCTTCTCAGTGTGCTAAGAAAGACAAGAGAAAAGCAGGTAAATTTTGTTAGTCTTATATGCATATGGGGATATTCACAAGAGAATGAAGTGGCCAAGGTAAGATGCTTTTATATTATTTAGACAAATAATTATAAATTTGAGAAGAAATGACAGGACAAAGAAAATCAGGCTAGAGGTAGTAAATTTCTAGGGGAGTTACTAGGAGATATATGGGGAGGTGTAAAACTAGTGGAAGATAAGGTTACTTCATGAAGCATATTTATTCAGATCCATTGTAGCCCCCAATTTCCAGTCACTGGTGATAACGACTATTTTCTTGCTCTGGTATGGGGAGGGTACCCCTCCCAGAGGCATTTTTATGAGGCTACATTCAGGAAGAGAAGTCAGGTAGCACTTTCTGAAACTACAATTTCTCCAATGTTTTCAACTCCAAATAATCAATAAACCAATCCAATGTATTTTGAGATGGCATGTCTTTCACTCCTTCAGGGCCATGCACATGCATGCTGGGAAGTGAAGGAGTTAATTAAGGATCCCTGTTTGCTTTTTCTGATGTGCAGTTTCAGAGAGAGCAGAAAGGCTAAGGAGCATGGGGAGTGGCAGGGTAAAGTCTTTGACCAGGGTGATCATGGTCTCCTTTTTCTTATCTTATAGTACAAGCAAATGCTGGTGAAAGCTTTCACGGAGCAAATTCTGCCCCACTTCTCCACGGAGGGCCCCCAACGTCTACTGCCGGTTGTAGACAGAGTCTACCCGGTGTCTGAAATCCAAGAAGCTCATAAGTTCATGGAGGCTAACAAGAACGAGGGCAAAATCGTCCTGGAGCTGCCCCAGTGAAGGAGGAGGGGGCAGTACAGGACACGGTCACCCCAGACCTTTCCAGAGATAGGAATAATTGGGGATAATTCACAGTAGGCAGGCAAGAGACTGGGTGCTACTCCCAGGTCCGTCTCGGTAGTTGGTCGGTGTAAAGCCAGCCTAAGGAAATAAAGAGTGGACTTGAAGGGCCGCACGCTCTCTGTGGGCGATCCCAACGCGCGGACCGGGCAGGGGTGAGGTGGGAGTCCGGACAGTCACCGCTGGGTTTACAAGAGACGCGGGATCAGCTGATTCTCTACCTGAGGGCCACGCCAGGGTCGGAGGTTCTGGGCACAGTTACAGCGTCAGCCTCGACACAAGCCTGCTGAACCCTGTACATTCCGCCTTGCTCACTGCTAGAGGCCCAGGCCCACTCCCGCGTCCCCAGCTCCCCGCCGCGCGCCGCGAGGAGGTGGGAAGCCCTCCAGCTCCTCACCTGGGTCCCATCCCACCGCTCACCTCCCTCCTCTGACCCCGCCTCCACCCGCCACTCACCGGGGCCCCGCCCCACTGCTCACCGCCCCCCTCAGGCCCCGCCTCCTCCCGCCACTCACCTGGGCCCCGCCGCCCCGCCCCCTCCCGCCACTCACCGGGGCCCCCCCACCGCTCACCGCCCTCCTCTGACCCCGCCTCCACCCGCCACTCACCGGGGCCCCGCCCCACTGCTCACCGCCCCCCTCTGGCCCCGCCTCCTCCCGCCACTCACTGGGGCACTGCCCCACTGCTCACCGCCCCCCTCTGGCCACGCCTCCTCCCGCCACTCACCTGGGCCCCGCCCCACTGCTCACCGCCCTCCTCAGGCCCCGCCCCGCCTCACCTCACACTGCTCTCCTCGGGCCCTGCCCCCTCCACTCGCTCCCTCTACTCTGGGCCGCCCTGACAGGAACGCCTTTCCGTCTGGGGGCCCGCCCCTTCCGGTACAGAACCCGGAAGCGTCTTGGACGCTCGCCTTTCCACCTTCCGGCCTCCCTGTAGTTCGGGCTCATTTTACTCTGGGTGTGTATTCGAGAGGGGATGCTACGTCAGCGCGTCTGGGCGTGAGACGGTGCTATTCCGGCGGTGCTATAGCAGCTTCCGGCCGTGTCTGGCTGTTGATGTCCGTCTGACGCTGTGTTGCGTTCGAAGCCGAGCAAGCTCCGGAGGTGTCCAGAGGATTTCCAGTATTTGCCGCGGTAACCTTAACAGCCTGCCAAGATGGCGATGCAAGCGGCCAAGAGGGCGAACGTGAGTATCCGGGCCTTCTGCGGAGGAGGAGGACATACATCGCCGGTTAACTTGGTCTGCGGCATGGGTCAGAGCATTATTGTCCCTCCTCAGTCCCCAGGCGGGGAAGCCCAGAATCCGGAATTTCCCATACCACCAGCGGGAATTCTATCCTGGCCCCATCCTCAGGGTTATGCTCCTTGAGCCACATTTTCGTTCCCACCCCTTTTGAAAGTTCGTTCATTCTCTGTCCTAGTGTCAGGGATAGTGTTAGCCCTACAGCCTTGTTGTTTGACCTACATCTAGGACCTGGTGTTAGGATCTTCTCCTTGGCCTTAAAGTCGATAGTACAGATGAGTCCTCAGTAAATCACTGGATAGTTCAACAGCAGCTAGAGCCTGGGATTCTCCTCAGATCATGGAGCTTTGGGGATCCTTCATTAATGTATTAATTCAAACAATGTTTGTGAGTACCTACTGTGTACTTGGCTTAAGAGGTGGGAAACAATTCATCAATTATATTTATTGAACAGCTGAATGCCAGACACTACTCTTAGGTATTGGGGATACAGCAGTGAATAAAACAAAAAATCCTGCTTACATTCTAGTATTTGAGGGTGGGGTGTTATGGAAACCTAAACAAAAAATCTGAAGAAAGAGAGTTGTCAACTGTAAAGTGCTTAGAGGTATAATTGGATGTGTTGAGATGGAGACTATTGGTGACCTTGATGATAGGATTCCTTGCAATGGATGAAAACTTGATTGCAGTAGGATGAAAAGATGGTGGAAATTGAGAAAATGGAGACAGCAAAGATAGCTATTTCCAAAAGTTTTCACGTAAATAGAGAGTAGAGAAATTGGGTGATAGTTGACCTTTTAAAGGATGGGTGAGATAAGGTACATTTTTATGCCAGTGGGAATGATCCTATAGAGTGGGAGAAACATGATATGGAAGAAGGATGGGTTAAGTTCAAGAGTGAAGGTTTTGAGTAGCTAAAGGGTTGACATAGTAATAGAAGGAAAGTGGGTGGATATAGATGAATATAATTTGGTGGATGTAGTGGTAGGGAGATAAAGTACTTACCATTTCATCATAACTGTTTTCTCCAAGAAGGAAGGGCCAGGGTCCTCTCCTGGGATAGGCAGGGAAGAAGGTACATCCCAACTCAGAAAGTGTGAAGTGTTTTGCTGAGTAAGAAAGCACATTTACTAGGAAAGTATGTTATGATTGGCAGTATTGATCATTTATTTTAACTTAACCTTGAATCCTGAGATCTAAAACTCTATCGTAATTATTTGTTCACCATTTTTCACCACTAGTTTGAGGGCAGGGAATAAGTGCCTTATTCTTCCATTTATACAATACTTAGGTGAGAAGAAATAGCCAGAGAGTTAGGAAGAAATAGTGTCCAGAAGGGACTAGTCAGCAGTGTTAGAAGCCTCAGGGAATTTAAGTATGATGAGAATCAAGCACTGCAATTAAAAGATCTTAATGGGTGAAAGCACTTTCAGCAGAGTGAGTGCTGGGATGGAAGCCAGATTGTGGTAGGTTTGAATGTGAGTAAAGTAAAAAATACAGGGCAGTGAGTATGAACTTCCTTTTTCCAGATGCCTGACTGAAAAAAAAGAGCAAGATAGGATATTAAGTAGAGAGAGCTGTTAAGTTCAAGGAAAGCAGAAACCTTGTCTTTTTTTCTTCACTGTGTATTACTAATACATAGCCTGGTATATACATAAAGAAGGCATTTAGTAAATATTTGTTGAATGAATGAAGAGGATGCAAATAAGTATTTTGTTTTGTGTAAGGTTTGCCAGAACATGAGCAACCCCTCACATGAGGACTAGAAGAAGCCAATAGTGAGGAAAAGCCTGTACATTCAAAAGTGAGAAGAGATCATTGCTAGAACAAGTTCCTGAGGAGACCAGAGAAGGGTCATCAGTGGAAGTTTTATTATCTAGCAAATAGTAACAGTTCCCTTCTTTCTTTCCTACACATGTCTGAGGCATCGAGGGCTTTAAAAGGAGGTTGGAAATACTTGTTTAACTGTAGTGACCAAAGCTTGGGTTTTGTAGTAGCCCCTTATTAGTTTCTCCTAGTACTCTTCCCTAGAACCAGTGCTCTGTTGCTTTTCCAAAGGACATGCCATTTTCAATAACTTCAGATTATACCTCTTATTCTTGGTTTTTTATTATTATGTAACATCGAGAATTTTTTTAAATAGTAGCACTCCTGCCCCTCATCATAATGACAATACATATTTCTCATTTTAGATTCGACTTCCACCTGAAGTAAATCGGATTTTATATATAAGAAATTTGCCATACAAAATCACAGCTGAGGAAATGTATGATATTTTTGGGAAGTATGGACCTATTCGTCAGATCAGAGTGTGAGTCTTACTGAGACTTTTGAAAGAAATGTTATTTAAAGAAAATGATTGTATAATCTGTAATCTCAGAATTATAGCTGACAGTGAGTGCAGTGAGTGCAGAATTATAGCTGACCTGTGCAGTGTACAGTGCCCCAGCCCTAACCAAAAGCCTAGAGACCAACAGACTAAAATCAGGGAGATATTTTTGTAGGGGGAAAAACCTTACTGAGACCTTAATGATCCAGCTCAGTGAAAGCCAGGAATGGAATTTGAGAAATTATAGAGAGCAAGAAGTAGTAATGGATTCTTTGAAGAGAATCATTGGGAAGGGAAGAAACTAACATTTATTACATACCTACTATTTGTAAAGCTAAGTGTTATGTTTTTTATATGCGGTAGCTCTATAATTTCCTCAGTAATCATCACTATCTCTTTTACTAACCCCAGAATTTCTGAATAAACTGAGTAAAAGAATAAAAAACTGAAAAAATATTTTCAACTGTGGCTCTTTCTACTGAAGATTTAAAAGTATGGGGGAGGCCAGGCGCAGTGGCTCACACCTGTAATCCTAGCACTCTGGGAGGCTTCGTGTGTGAGATAATCTTCGTGTGTGAGATAATCTAGATGGTGCCCTTTCAGCTTTTAACATGGAGGCAGCATGGATTAATTATATGATCTGGGCTTAAATACTAGCTGGGCGTTTGTTAGTCATGTAAAACTAGGCAAAATGTTTAACCTGTCTGGGCTTAAATTCTATAACATACAGTCTTCCTAACCTGCTGGTCTTAAAAGAATTTTAATTTGGATCAAATTAGACAGTGTGAAGGTGCTTTATCGTTGAGTATTTCCTTCCCAGTGGGTGTCAGCCACCCCTTCTCTGTGCTCCCATATGTACCTCTCTTTTTAGTTAACACGTGGCTTTGTTATGTGTCTACTCGCCTGTCTCCTGGCAGCCTATGAGCTGCTCCAAGACAGGTACCATATACTCTTTTTGCTTTGTGTTGATGGTACTTGTGCCTGATGTACATGTTAAGTGCATCCAATTTATATAAATAAATGAATAATATAGAAAATGATAGTGTGGTTGTGATTTAGGAAGACATTTTAAAGTTTATCCATAGTACTCAGTTAAGAAATGCTTAAATCAGTTAGAGAATGTTTCAGAAAACCAGAATGAAGTTACAAGTAATAAAGCAGAGGCATCTTCAGAAGAGTGCAGAGTAGCTCAGGGCCTTCCTGGTTCTCATCCCTCCCTCTGGAATGATTTTCACCTGCTCATACCTGACTCCCTCTTATTCTTTAAGTCTCAGCTTTAGCATCACCTTTTCAGAAAGATTTTCCCTGACCACCCTAGCTAAAGTGGCTTCCTCCCTTCCCCATTAATCCCTATTACAGATCCATAATTATTTCATATTTATTTAATGTCTTTCTTTTGCTTTAATACAAGCTCATTGAAAGAAAGGATGATGCTTGTCTTTTCCACTGTTGTATTTCTAGTTCCTGTCACATAGAAAGAATGCAACATATATGTTGAATACATTAATAAAAGTTGAAGGTGCAAACTTAGAACTTGGGTCTAAAATTATAGATTGAGAAACAGCTCTTTTTCTTTTTGAGACAGAGTCTCACTCTGTTGCCTGGGCTAGAGTGCTTGGCGTCAGCCTAGTTCACAGCAACCTCAAACTCCTGGGCTCAAGCAATCCTACTGCCTCAGCCTCCTGAATAGCTGGGACTACAGGCATGTGCCACCATGCCTGGCTAATTTTATATTTTTTTTTCTTTTTTTTTTTTTTTTTAGTTGTTCAGCTAATTTCTTTCTATTTTTTCAGTAGAGAAGGGATCTCGCTCTTGCTCAGGCTGGTCTTAAACTCCTGAGCTCAAACAATTCTCCTGCCTCAGCCTCCCAGAATGCTAGGATTACAGGTGTGAGCCACCATGCTCGGGCACAGCTGTTTTTCTGTTCCATGACTGTGATCACATTTTATTGCATACTTGGCACCTAGCACTAGGGTGGCCAACCTTCCCAGTTTGCCCAGTGTCCGGAGGCTTTCTGGGACTTCAGTGCTAAAACCTGGAAAGTCCTGGGCAAACTGGGATGATTGGTCACCCTACCTTAAAGTACTTTTGTACTTGTTACCTTTTTTGATTGTTAAAACCACATGTAAGATCATGTCTGAAGTCACTATGTGACACAGGAAGCAACTGAAGCTCAGAGAGGCTAAGTAACATGAGTAGGTTTTCTTATTCCCACTCTAAGCTTTTACCACCAATCAAGAAAATGATGTTAGTTCTGTGGCTAGTACATAGTAGGTACCAAATGCATGCTTTTATAAATTCCAATTATAATATGGTTCTCAAGGTATAAGTTTGACAATTAGAGCTGGAACACTTGAGATGAAGAATCTTTAAAATAGGGTTAGTCAGTGCCAATTCCTATTCTAGTTCCCAGGAATATGTAAGAAGAAAGAGTTGCTTTTGTTTTGTTTTGAGCTTCCTGGAGAAAGTAGATCTCACCTTTTAAATGCCTATTAGCATTTGCTATATACTTTGGCAGTATGCATAATATCACCTTTGCTTTTAAGGGACTTAAAATCTTGTTAAGTTTTTTATGTTTTTATTCCAAAGGAAAAACTAGGAAGAATTTTTGGGGAAATCTTTAGGATAATGTTTTTGCCTTTTGGGAATCCCCAACTTTCAAATGTACTGCATTCTTGAAAGGGATTAAAAGTTAAAAATCCAAAATTTGTTAAGACTATTCCCAGAGACAAAAGAATATTATCAAACCTCTCATTGGGCCCATGTAACCTGACAAAGTGAGTGCATTCATTAACACTGGCACCCTCCAGTGACCCCCAGCACCATATACCTATCCATCCCCTTTGACAAGAAGCACAAGTTCTGAACAAGGCCACAACTGTAGTCTTATCCTAGATCAAGTAGACCCCATGGCTCCACTGCCTTTCCTTGAGCCTATGTTGGGACCCCTATGGAGACCCCTATGTAGAGATTATAGTAAATGGAGAGTCAGCCCACAGTCTTAAAACTCATTCCACAGTTGTACCGGGTGGCTGGAACACAGATAGAGGCAGGGGGTCCATCTTTGTCACACTGGAGCATGAGCCGAGTGGGACCTCTGCCCACTGTCCCCACTAACAAGCATATGACCATCTTTTGCCTGCAGTTTAGTGCTCCTGTTGCTCCTCACACTTCTCTGGCTCTCCCAGAGGAAACTGGTAAGAAGAGAGGAAGTGGCAAGGAACACCTACACTAGCAGCAGCCCATGTCCATGAGTAAGGTCCAGCTTCCACTTCCAGCCCTCTTCCCCAGCCAGCCAGTGCTGTGTAATGCATTAGAGTTTGGGTTGTATTCAAAATGAATGTATAAAATAGGTGGCTGACTTTATTGCATTTTACAAAGGCAAAGAATCTAAGAAAAGTGAAAAAAACTATA
This sequence comes from Mirza zaza, assembly GCA_008750895.1. NCBI lineage: Eukaryota > Metazoa > Chordata > Mammalia > Primates > Cheirogaleidae > Mirza > Mirza zaza. The sequence goes on from VSMD01044035.1 coordinate 57,176, forward strand.
TTAACTCTACATTGGAGGTTATGCTTTTTTGGCCATTAAGGATGATGGTTGACTGTTTTCCTATATATCATCTATAATTTTGCCATCTTGATAGGGGCTCCCCCACTACACCCACTTACACACACACACACACACACACACACAAGGTTTTATTTTTATGAGTTTAATAAATCTTAGTAAAATATTGCCCAGAAACATTTGCTTCCTGCCTAGATGGAAATTGTTATATCTTTAAGAATTGAAATTATAATTAGGGTGAAGGACAAAAATCAAATCTTAAGAAACAAGAGACTCTCCATTTTAGATAGACATTGCTGACTAACAAGAACCATCAATCCTGAGTACTGTACTTTCCAGCTTAAAACTGAAAATTTGTTCTTAGTATGAGAAATAGGAAAGACTAGAACAGTGAATATGAAGACTGTAACAAAATGTCAAACTAGTTCTTTGCCTGCTGCCTTTAGTAACTGTGTTCTTAGTATTCCTGATATAAGTTTCACTCATAGACATTTAAGATAAAATTGGAAACAAAATTATCTAGTTCAAGAAATTACAGGCTTATCTAGCATATCTATCCATAATGTGTATTTCCTCATGGTTTTCAGGTTGATCTCAAAATAGTTAAATATTTCACTTTACTATCTTTAAAAGACAGTTATCAATTTAAAAGACAGTTTTGTTATTCAGCTGTCAATGCTCAGGGATATGTGTATTTTAATTAAGTTTGATTTAACGCTGCAGGGGGAACACACCTGAAACTAGAGGAACAGCTTATGTGGTCTATGAAGACATCTTTGATGCCAAGAATGCGTGTGATCACCTATCAGGATTCAATGTTTGTAACAGATACCTTGTGGTTTTGTACTATAATGCCAACAGGGTAAGTATAGCAAAGTTCTCTTCCTGTGGTGAGCTCATTTAATAATTAGTGTAGTACAGTGATGAGAAGTGTGGACTGTGAGTTTTCTTTTTCAGCTAGTGCTATTGGTGAAATTCATTTGCCTATAGATTGGTAACTGTTAACTTTGGTGCTTACCATGTTTCCAGGCATTTCAGAAGATGGACACAAAGAAGAAGGAGGAACAGTTGAAGCTTCTCAAGGAGAAATATGGTATTAACACAGATCCACCAAAATAAATGTTTACTACATTTTCATTTTGGACTAAAACCCATAGTGACCACCACCGCCTTTTTTTTTTCTTTTTAATTAATTCTGGATATTGTGATTTCTTATTTGAGATTCAAAATTACCTATTTGAAACTTTGATACATATTAGAATATATTATGTTAATAAACTTGTAGCTTTTTATGAAACGTATTTTCGCTTGAACTTTCCCCTCTTGTTTGATACCAGGAAAAAATAAAACAGCAGTTGAACCATATCAAGAATTGTAGGTGGTGCTAGGGACTCTTGAGTATTGTGAGAGGAAGGACCTTTTTATGTTTGTGTTGCCTCTGGTATCAAGCCCAGTGCTTAGCCACCTAAGGAACTTGTTTATAGTGTTACTGTTTATTGAATGTCAGTAATGACATATTCATAACTCAGTGCAGGTGGGTATTTGCATTTTGTGGGTGAGAAAACAAAAGCTCATCATGTTGATTGAATAAAATATTTACATAAAAAGCTGGTGTAACAGCAACCGATTATTAACCCAGAATCTACATTTGAATAATATTATAGTTAATGAAATACCTTTGTCAATACAGGCACCCTTATCCTTAGAACAGAGGTCTGTTCTAGAAAGGTCTATTCAGATGACAGCACATTGTTAGAAATTTGAGAGCAAGCTGCTTTGGTAGCAGTGTGGTTATTACATGTCTATGATTGTATTTATGTAGCCTTTCCCTTTAGTTATTAAGCATCTTTGTATATTTTGTACCTTAGCTCATAGTGTATCTTTGCCATAAATAAAATACTTTCTGCTCATTCTTATCAGCATGAGTTCCCATGACATGGAAATAGTATAGTTATTATCACATTCATCATTGCTTGGCAGCTTGGGAGGAGATAGCCATAATTTTCTTTTTATAGTTTAGACATGGGCTAAATGGAAAAACGTGGACTAATTGTTTTGGGTATAACTGGAACCTAAAATCAATTTGAAGAGTATGTACACTAATTTAAATGGACAAAAAGCATCAATTCTACTTTAATTATATCTGAGTGTTTTTTGAAAGCACATAAGAGAGTAGAAAGAGTCATTTCTAAGAAGGGTGGGTAGATAAGAAAGGAGTCACAGCTATAATTTTCTTGTAAATGGTTTTTTTATGAATGCCTTATTAGTTTTTGTAATGCATGGTGTGCCCTTAGTTAATGTAAAAAGAATTTTCTGAAAGACTTTCTTGTAAAGGAAAAACTGAAATTAGACATACTTTAGAGTGTGATTTGTCCAAATGGCAGACCAGCTTGCCTCTAGTGTAGTTGTTTTAATAACAAGGAGAAATTCCTTCTGTTAGCACTTATGACTAGTCCATCATTTGGATTAATATATGTTAGCTGAATTTCATGACCTAACGTTAAGAGTTTTAGAACCTACAGTTCCAGTTACTCAGGAGCCTTAAAGTCCAGCCTGGGCAATACAGTGAGACACCTCATCTCTTAAAAAAAAAAAACAAAAACAAAAACAAAAACTTGCCTCTAATTGTTTGGAAATTTTGTACCCTGTCCCAGTTATAAGAACTTTCACTCTGTGGACAAATACTGAGCCCCCACTCTGCTACACTAAAATGCCGAGGATATGGTATAATCCATCCTCTGTACCAGGCACCTAAAGCTCAGTCTTTCAAACTGCTTTTAAGAATGTAACAGATGATGGTGTCCATGTATGTGTATGTGTGCCAGAGCTCTTTACTTGCATCTAGGTTCAGTTTGAAGTTCCTAATAAAGAATTTGTATATAGCCAGGCGTGGTGGCGCATGCCTGTAGTCCCAGCTACTCAAGAGGCTGAGGCAGAAGGATTGCTTGAGCCCAGGAGTTTGAGGTTGCTGTGAGCTGGGCTGATGCCACAGCACTCTAGCCCAAACAACAAAGTGAGACTCTGTCTCATTAATTAATTAATTAATTAAAAATAAAATTTAAAAAATTGTATAAATAGAGAATTTGTTGACTGAAAGTTTGAAAATGATTGGTAAGACATAGATCTTTTTGCTCTCCTGCTTAAGAACTTTTAGTGGCTCTCAGTAGGACAATATCCAAACTCCTTCAGCATACTGCGTTATAATTTTCTGCATCATCTTTTAAGAACTCCAGCAAAAACAGGTCATTTCTCAATTCACCTGCAAAGACTAGCATATCCTCTCCAGGTGCCAGCCAGTAGGTATTTGCATTTTGAGGGCATTCTCTTAGTGGATGTCTCCTTTTACCACCTAGGCTATGAATACTCTAGAGTGAGATCTTTTATGTGTCCCACAGTGGGCACCTGAGATAGTCCTTGGTACCATCTTTAGTTATCGGTGTCACAGCAGAACACGTGTGTGTCTTTTATACAAGCTTTCTGAGAAATTATCACAGGCATTTGGGTCATCAAGGAAAGCGGGGAATCAAGACATTCCGAAGGAAGCATACCAGAGAGGAGTGAGTGCAGCACCCTCCAGCTGGTCTGGTCCCACAGTAGAAGTGTGCATAGGGATGGTGGGTGATTAAAAAGGTAGCCCCTTGAGCCCAGGAGTTTGAGGTTGCTGTGAGCTAGGCTGACGCCACGGCACTCACTCTAGCCTGGGCAATAAAGTGAGACTCTGTCTCAAAAAATAAAAAAAAAATTAATTAAAAATAAAATTTAAAAAATTGTATAAATAGAGAATTTGTTGACTGAAAGTTTGAAAATGATTGGTAAGACATAGATCTTTTTGCTCTCCTGCTTAAGAACTTTTAGTGGCTCTCAGTAGGACAATGTCCAAACTCCTTCAGCATACTGCGTTATAATTTTCTGCATCATCTTTTAAGAACTCCAGTAAATACAGGTCATTTCTCAATTCACCTGCAAAGACTAGCATATCCTCTCCAGGTGCCAGCCAGTAGGTATTTGCATTTTGAGGGCATTCTCTTAGTGGATGTCTCCTTTTACCACCTAGGCTATGAATACTCTAGAGTGAGATCTTTTATGTGTCCCACAGTGGGCACCTGAGATAGTCCTTGGTACCATCTTTAGTTATCGGTGTCACAGCACAACACGTGTGTGTCTTTTATACAAGCTTTCTGAGAAATTATCACAGGCATTTGGGTCATCAAGGAAAGCGGGGAATCAAGACATTCCAAAGGAAGCATACCAGAGAGGAGTGAGTGCAGCACCCTCCAGCTGGTCTGGTCCCACAGTAGAAGTGTGCATAGGGATGGTGGGTGATTAAAAAGGCAGCCCCTTTCTCGTTTCATTTTCTCCATCCTAAAGCGCTGCCTCCTCAATAACTCCTTAGCCCTCAGCAGAGAAATATAGCCAGGGCTTCTTAGCGACAGAAGGGGTAGATGGAATAGCCAAGATGACATGGCCCCTTAGCATATATATAACATCATGTGACATGTATCAGTGGGTCTAAGAAGGAAACTAAAAGTACCTGTTACCAGTCCCTCCCTCCTCAATCTGGAAACAATTCCAATCAACACTGACAAGAATAATCCAGAATATGGCCAAAAGTTCTTGTCCTGTGCCACTTAAAAGCAAAATCTCTTAGTCATATTGCCCCAGGTT